>JAGTJM010000044.1:0-267081 GCA_020747015.1 Pyrenochaeta sp. MPI-SDFR-AT-0127
GCCTGATCGTATAAAAAGGAGCAAGGCCAGCCAGATAAACGTCGTATTCCCACCTGTTGCTGTCGAGGAGGTTACAGAAGCTGTCGAAGTTTCAGAAGCCAGTGAAAAGGACCGTGGCCCTTACATACTCTATATCGCACAATTTCGGCCTGAGAAGAACCACCAACTAATTCTCGAAGCTTTTGCCTCTTTCCTGCACTCCAATCCCAGCATTGCCACTTATAAGAATGCAGCTCCAAAGCTTGTTTTGATAGGTTCAGTCAGGAATTCACACGATGATGCCGTGCGGGTATATAATTTGCGGCTTCTTGCGCATGAGCTCAATATCAAAGAGAACGTAGAGTTTATATGCGATGCACCGTGGCCACAGATGCTGGAGTGGATGAGCAAAGCCAGTGTGGGCGTGAATGGGATGTGGAATGAGCATTTTGGAATTGGAGTTGTGGAGTATCAAGCGGCGGGGCTGATATCAGTTGTTAATGACTCTGGAGGTCCGAAATTGGATATTGTGGTTGAAGTTGATGGAAAACCTACCGGTATAGTGCCCCTCACTCTTTCCTACACTTTTCAATCTTCATGCTCACACAATCTCTTTAGGTTTCCATGCAACGACAACAAAGCAATATGCAGAAGGGTTTCATAAAGCCCTCTCACTTTCACCAAGTGAAACATTTGCGATGAGGCAGAGAGCCCGAAAGTCAGCCGACCGATTTACAGACCGAGGATTTGCGGAGAAGTGGCTCCACAATATGGAGGAACTAGTTGCATTGCAAATCGAGAAGACCAAAAGGTGATTCAACTTACCGTCTAATGTAGAAAGACGAAGCAGAAGGGGCACATCGAAACGCTTTTAGGTTGGCACTTTTGATACCACATATCAGCATTGGGCGGGATAGTTGTTGGAGTTTCAAAATGACTTTGCATATTATAGAATAACATGCGCGTTTCTCAGCGAGAGTAACATTCTGTCTGGCCTTGTTGAAACATGCCTCTCCTAAGATGATCCGTCGTGAGAGAGAGAGACAGAGAGAGTATGCGATCGGTTCCATGCTTCAAAACAAGGTCATATACGCGGAGATCTTTGAGTAGGGTGATGAAAAGCCGCTGGTTTAGGTCGGCAATGAATTGCAGTGACGCGCAGTGTCGCAGATGTTTCACGACAAGTCGTTGCGATTTCTTGAACATATATACAGGTATCCATTAATCCTTATGACGCAGCTGTCGATTCTGGTCCCGCGTGTGATATGCTGTATCAATAGTATTGATAAGCAAGTTAGCTATGCAGTTGAAATCAGTATAGGGTCTCACAATAGTCGACTAGTTTGGAAGGATGTGTCTTTGGTGCAAGTATTCGAAGACGATGGCATGGAGCCCATGACGGAAGAACAATGGCCATAACAACACACGGATGGATTTGCCACAAATGGAGGCTCATAAAAATATGTCATTCAGCTTATGTAAATTGGGGAGGCTTCCATAATCTTTGACAGTTAGCTACAACATGAGTTAAAGGAGAGCAAGCCGGAAGCACTAGCGCTTCACATAAGAACACTGTGTGTGAGAAAAGGCTATGCTGTTCTAAACAGTTCTGCCACCTTATTTCGACCTAGTCTTAGTCACAACCCATGCGATGACCAGCCCTTGAAAGCCAGAGTTCGAGGATACCTCGAAGAGGTCTGATATAAATGGAAATAACCAAGGTATCTCAAGAGAGCATGAGTGTACATTGGAATTAGGAGCTACCACGGATAAATTATACAACTATTTGGTGACATTTTGTTTACATGTATGATATGATGAAAAGGCTGGGGTATTTTGGAAAGGTAATACTAGATCGCGAAGGAAGACAATGAGACGTCCAAGCCCAACCACCAGCAAGATGTTGCAAAGGTAACGCAAATTTAAACCTTCTGAGTTCGAAACCATGCTCCAATTGATTGTCCTATTGCCCATGTGCGAGCCTCGAGACTGACAGTGACTCCATGCTGACGCATATAGGACTGCTGGACATGGCTGACGGCTTGTGCACACCCAATTCTACTGAGTGGGTCGAGTAACCTTGACCAAACCATCGAAACTAGAGCAATCTGAATCTGAATCATAAGCCGGAGTTGGAATTGGTGAGACATTTGTATTGGAGCCCATGAAAGATCCAGGCTGCTGTGCGTCAAAAGACAAACCTTCGTCCGTGGCAAGGTGCTTCAATGTGCTGACCAGTTGTTCTGCAGTCAGACGCCTTTTCGGCTCAATCTCCAATAGTTTCGGGATGGCATCTGCAATGTCTTTCAAGGCCCCAGAACAGCGTTCAGATAGCTCTGCCATCTTTGTTACGACCTCCTCTCGCAATTGGACTCTGGCGGTGGGACCAGCTTCATCCATGAAACAAAATCCATCGTCAATCATACCCCCGGGTTTGACTGGCCTGCTACGAGCATCACGGAATTCATCCAGTGCATTGTGGCCGTCCAAAAACCACACGAGTAGTTCGAGATAGACACAGCCGAGCGACCACATATCGTAAGGTCGGGATGTCCCCTGCTCCATCAATCGTTCTGGTGCTCGATATGTTGGAGTACCGGCCTTATTATCGCTGAGATGACTCCAACGTTTACCGCTGACAACGGCAACGAACTCAACAACTTTAGCACAAGAGAAGTCTGAGAGACGAAACCAGTATCTTTTTCTACCATTCCGTTCGTAAATAAACAGGAGAAGGTTCTCAGGCTTGATGTCGTGAATATAGCCACTTCGTGGTGGAGGCTTCTGTGGGATGCTGAGAAGATTAGATTTTAGATTAAAGTTGGTATCCTCCTGGTTATGAATTACAGACAAGGCCTCAGCTAAGCCATAAAGCTGCTCGGCTAGGTCCTGTCCAGAGAGTTGAGATAGATTCTGGGCGTTCTCATGCCTTTTCATGAAATCCTCAACATTGCAGTCTGCTTTCTCATAGATCATGTGGTATTTCGAGTCGAAAGTAAAGCTTGCAAGGCACTTTAGGAGATGCGGGTGACTGAGTTTTCTCATCGCATCGTGGAAGTCTAGTTCGCGGCTTTCTTGCTGTGTGACTTTCAAAGCAAATTCCTGGCTCTGGTTCGGCCTCTTGAAAATATCAGTATGTAGCGGCCATAATTGTTGGGTACACGAACAGACAACAATGAGTGGTGCTCCGAATGTAATTTAATGCTCCAGACTTCTCCGAAGGCACCCCTTCCCAGTAAATTTGAAGGCTTTTCTTCAAAATTGATAGGCTTAGTGATGCCGTCTAGGTCTTGATATGAGTTCTTTTGGAAATCAGCAACGTAAAATCGCTTCTGGTTATCACGGAAAGCCGATACATAGCGTTTGAGCTTCGTGTTCGCACAAGCGTTCCGGGGGAGTGGAATGTCGGCGTCGGTAAGACCTTGGTCGAGCAAACCTTTGAGAATATTCATGGTCAATCCTTGGGCATAAAAACAGGTCGCAAACATGATACGTCCTTGTTCATAAACCCGGTCAACGAAGTTCTCCAGTGCCTGATCAGTCCAAAGGAAATCATGGGGTTCCAACGCTGCAAGTCTTATAACATCTTTTGTGGTAACTTGTTCGAACGCACTTCTCGGCAGGAACTCCTGATCCTCGCCTCTGAAATTTAAGATGACCATATTCTCCTCCATAAACTCAAAGACCTTATCGGTATCACTGAATATGGTGGCCATGATGACGATGTGCTATACGATGATCTCGACAACAAGATGGATTGATCAACCCTGCATCACTAAGCGATCTCAAATGATGGTATACAGTTCGAGCGATAATAGAACATACCTTGGCGGAATAAATATAGGCGGAAGCTCGCTTCAAGATTTGGCAAATCACCATTCACACTGTAGCATTTACCAACTCAGGTGTACCCAACGACCTCTGAAAATATTCGCAAAGAAGACTCAGCAAGCTACAAGGCTATTAACATTTCATTAGATCCACCTTGCGCCTATGGCGAGACATATATACTCGCAATGAGACTCCAGGTTTCAGGCAACAATCCGTGACAGATCGGTAAGTAGATGACGGGCGTTGTCAGAGGCGCAAACGCTGCACACAGAGTGGCTTGCTTCCCAAGAAGTCGCATTTTCCTAGAAAGCAGCCTTGTGGCGTGCACCACAGCTCATGCATGCTTTGCTGTTTTCCAAAGGATATATTGCAATTGGGCGACCCAAAGTGAAGGACCTCGCCTGAGCCGTCCGGTGAACTACAATCGATCAATGAGGGAGGCTGTGTATGATAATGATCCCCATGGAGCCCAGAGCTGGAGAGGCGGGGTGCACATGCCGCTGTGGTGCTGACCAGTTATGAGCTGCATATCGCTTCAAGCGAACAGGGTATGTCGTTCAGTAGCGGGTTTGCGATTGGGATCTGCAGGCCGATGTGTAAGCTTCGCAGTTGCGGCTGCAAGTCTGCACCTGTAATAATGACAATCAAGCTGCAAGGCAGTTATAGGAGAATCATGAGAGACCTTTTGTGTTGGACCCGTCTCGGGCTTGTGTAGACGAGAGTCAGAAAAGTATCTTAGAAATCTCCCAGGTTTCACGGCAGCGGCTCTTCCTATGGCTGCCATGAGTGTCTATCGGGAATGCCGTGTCAGCTGCCCGATAAGAGTCAGATATGGTAGACACGTCATCGTGGCAACCCAATGAGCAACTCTTCATTGCCAAACAGCCGATTTACCCTATGAAGACTTTGCTGCTGAATACTGTTTCTCTTGAAAACGTGCTGCAAAATTTGGTCCGAATTGACCCAAAGGTACCAAACCAGAATGGTAATTATAGTTAAGGGGACCGAGATGGCAAAGAACAGCCAGGCGTTGGTGGTGTATTCAAGCTTCGTATCGCCTGTATCCAATTCTTTGGAGCTTACGAACTGTGTCGAGAAGAAGTTCGACACGATAGTGCATGGTAGATAGATCATTGTAATGATAGTAAGAATCCTCACGCTCGAGGAATCATGGCTACTCTTTTCAGCAAGTTGCCGCATGATGATATTGTCGTCTTGGCCTTGTCGTTCAAGCTTGTGGAGTGCGGCAATTTGTTGGTCGATGTTATGGCCACTTTGTCTTTCCATCAAGGATGATATCTATCGATTAATTAGCCAGCTTGCTAGTAAGTAGAGAAACTCATATTGCAAAGTGGTAGGAGCATACCAGTGTTCTGGTGTTTTGAACTCTCGAGAGGAGGGCTTCCGCTTTCTTGCGAGTGTAGATGAGCTCTTTCGTCTTCTCCCTCAACGCGAATATAACAGCGTCGGAGCCGTAGCCTGATCCAAATTGAGATCCTTTTATCGAGTAAGATTCATCTCGGTGAAAGCGAAATTGAGTATACATCTCTTCGAATGTTGATACAGTATCCAAAGTAGAGTCGAGACACAGCATCAAGTCAGAGACCTCGTCCTCTACCTGCTTTATGTTTTGATGATCATCAACATCGATCGATAAAAATTGCTCGTCGGCGCTATCAGCAGCCATTATGGTGCCAAGCGCTTTATTTGACTGACATTTATCAATGCTAAAGTATTTTGGGTTTGAACTAGAACGCATACCTGATACGTCACCAACTGAGTCAAGTGGACCAAATATGGTCTCCAGCTAGCAATAGCAGTATCCAGGAAGATGACATGAAGTTCAAATGGATTGGCTTGGATTAGGTCTTCGATGCTTCTAGTGTATCTATCAAGTCGAAGCTCCGTCCTTTGCGATGCGCCAACCAGTATCCATGTTGAGCAGCGACTCTGCTCACTGGGTTTGTAACGATGGTAGATCGCGAATTGACGAAGAGACCAAGGGTTTCTTTTCTCGGAGCGGTTGGTGAATTCCACGTAGCGAAGGATATACGAGCATTCTACGCACACTGTAATGAGCTACTGATTGTTCGCAAGAGCGACACAACATACCAAAGCCGCGATACAAATTGCTACGAGCAGTATAGAGAGGCCTGAATTTTAGTGGCGGGGGTCCGACTTCTGAATCGCTTCCCTTGTTCCCAAAGCCGATAAGGTATTCGTTGAATCTCGGAAAGACATTGCACAATTGGAGCAGCTGTTCGAAAATCTGTTTCGTGATCTGAATGCGACTATGCGAATGCCTTTGTCGAAGATAAAATACACGAAAGTCATTCTTTGTCCGTTGCACAAAATCTGCAATATTGGAAGGATCCAACGTTTCAATAGTCAGCTTGGGCAATCCAGGATACATGGGTGGAACAAAATCCCCTTGTCGTTGATCCAGCGCATTCGGTAGCGCTGTGCTGGATGCTTTACTTGATAAAGATTTTGCATCGTCACTATCTGAGGAATCGTCCAGGCGGAACAAACGGCCTGAACCTTGATTGTAGTCGAGTTGATAGCGTTCATCCTTCGCCTCAGAAATAGGCTGATCTAGCTTTGAACTGACAGCCTCTGAATCTTCTGAACCTAAAGGCTCCTTTCGTGCCCTCTCTTTACACAGATATGCTTTCCGGATCCCAAGCTTTCGGTGCCTGGAATCGACGTTTGATGGCTGATAGCGAACTTCAATTCGCGCCTTCAAGACATCCTTTTCAAAAATCAGATCCGCCGATCGTTCGTAGTACTCATCTGCCGCGGGGCTCCTATCATAGAACAAAGTGCGTTCAAAATATCGTGATGTCTCCATGTTAATGTTCGAGCTGATGAAGTATCGAGCTGAGGAAGTGCTAGTAAGGTGACTTTACATCAGGAATACCCATCTTTTGTGTAGCTCTATAAGGCTTCAGGCACGAGAAACAAGCATCTGTGAGGCGAAACACTATCATTTCGACCACGCGAAGGCCATCTGTGGGCACGAGAGAAGGCTGAAGCAGGCTCACTTGCAAGGAGAAGGAGCGGTGTCATGAACACCTTCATTGGGTACATTAACGAAGTGCCAAGCTCAGAGGATGTGTCACGCCTCTAGACTCCACTCTTTTCCTTCCAACACATCCCAGACGCCTTAAAGGTCTGATTAGCCTCACATGTTAGATCCGTGTTCGGTGAAATATGATGTTCTCCCTTCCAACAGGCAAGCCAGTTTCGAGCTAGGGCGGCGCGACATGATTGAGGACGCCTTGGAAACGCCTCGTTTCGCTGCAAAGCGAATGAAAAGCACCTGCTTGGTGCCTTCATGCATGCCAGCACATAGTAGCATGGCACAAGCTGGCTTTCCGCACCTGCCGCGCAGAGCTACACCATGCACAGGATATGTCTCGGGCTGTACCACCGCCTAACTCGCTCCATTAATATCAGCATCGTGGGAGCCCTGGACCGGAATATCACAGCTTCTTGCACTGCCTTTCCCCACGAGTCGCCTCTGAGTCAGAGTAAGCTTCATGTCACTGCATTATCGCCTCTTAGGCAGCAAGTTTGCTTGTCTGAATAGACCGGATGCATGCCTCTTTGCATTACGGGTGTCATGCCGGCTATTCCGCTGCATTAGCTCACCTAAATGCTGAGGAACGTAACTCTTTGACCCTCCACAAGGCAGATTAGACGACCATAGAGGCCATCCTTAACTTGAGAACACTGCAGGATAAGGTCTGCTGTACAACGTGGCACCGTCTCCGAGCCTGCTCGCACTGTCTCCGACTTTGACATTCCTAATATTCCTTGAAGCCCGGATTTAATGAGCCATGCCTGTACACCTTCCGAATCATTCAATTCTTTTCATACCACTATGCCTGCATTTTCACGGTCCTTCCCCGTGACAGTCGCAAAACTCTCCGAACCACCAAAAGTACAGATCATCGAAGACCGCTACATTGATGAAGATAAACTTCTGGAAATTTGCAAGCAGAGATTTGCGCCAGGCACCTATACGCTTCGGGTAGGCTTAGCTTGCATCACCGCCGTACGTTTCTCATTCTGTGTAGTTCAAGTTACATAGGTACTATCTTCAAGCACCATCATGGCTCGATGATGTATGTTATCTCTCCGACCCCTTCGCGGAACCAAACAAACATCCTGACACTTCCAGGAAACCTTGGAACATTGCGAGATATGCTTGAATTAGCCATCATTCCTCAGCGAAAAGAGGGCTTATGGGTCGCTATTGGTGCTGAACAACACGCATTGGCCATCTTTCGCTGGATATAGTCATAATGTCGTGATTTTCATATCCATTTTTCTATTTCACCGTACAACATGCATAAATCGGAATCATTATGAGTAGCAGTTATGGATAGAGTCATTGGTATCTATTTCCTAGCAAACATGAGAGTATGGAAGATTACAATCCGAGCGCAAATATGAAGCCTAATCGGCGTGCACTTCTTCACAATCTCTCACTAAGGACCCTTGCATTTTCCGTCCCACTTTCTTGTATTGCATAGAATTCAATAAGATAGAGCTTGTCCGAAAGGAGTGGGTACCCTTCCAGCTACCCGCCAATCTGTGGGATGTGTGCAAAACATGAGACAATGGTATCTCTAGGTGTCTTATCTGTCTGTCAGGCTTCTATCGCAATCCATTTGTCCTGCCACATACCACTCCTTCTGTCACGAACATTTGCTTTAAATGTCCTAATCTGCCAGGCCCTCTTGACATCAAATATTGCAGACTTGTCCATTGAGCTACATCCCTAAAAGAATTGAGGAATTCTGGTATTGGGTACAAAGAGACTAGACAGCAACGTGAATTTGGTTCCTACTGAGGCACGTGTTGCCTGCTTGGGCAAAAAATGATCCACCTGTACATGTCGTAAAAAGACAATGGCACAGTTCAATGGATTATAAACAAGTCAATTACAGATAATTATTTGCCACGTATTAGCTGTAGTTGAGACTGGTACATGATGATAGAATACATCATCCACAACTCATCTGATATTGACATTAACGTCAAGTTATGGCTAAGCATCATCGCAACCGGAGAGTTGATGGAAGTAGTAAGCACATGATGATTTATTCATGCCCAGAAATGAGTTTTGTATGCGACCATCGAGACAACACATGCGTAGGATGAATCATTCGCGCGGGACGCAACAACGAATGGGGGGATTAGTGATATCAGCATTCATAGCTCGGCCTTGGCATGCTCTGACCTCATCCAAAACATTCTTTGCGGCGAACTGCAAAGGTATTTGCATCTACAACTTCCCACCAACACTTGATAACAATTTCGCGATGTTCTCAAGACGCGCAATCCCCTCGGTAATCTTCTGATTGTACTCACTGAAACTTCCTGAATCTCTGACACCACGCAGGCCTTTCGAGCCGCAACTCGCGCAAGCCATGCTCGTCCCCTTGCCCCCTCACGCTTCATCACACCGTTCCAGGCACGACTGCTCTCCGATGAAGTTCGCTCCGCGATTGACAAAGCTGTCGCATCATCGCCCGTGGTTTTGTTCATGAAGGGTACACCAGAGACACCACAATGCGGATTTTCAAGAGCTAGTATACAAATTTTGGGCATGCAGGGCGTAGATCCGGAGAAATTCACAGCCTTCAACGTATTGGAAGATCAGGACCTGAGGCAAGGTACGTGGCCATAAACTTTATTAGGTCTCCAGTCGAGATCTCGAGCACGCTGCCGAGTATGTGCCCTGGAATATTGCGAGCTGACAAATGGCATACAGGTATCAAGGAGTATTCAGAATGGCCCACGATACCGCAACTATATGTTGATAAGGAGTTCATTGGCGGCTGCGACATCCTGATGACGATGCACCAGGACGGGTCGCTTGCAAAGATGCTTGAAGAGAAAGGCGTAGTTGTGCCTGCGGGAGGGGAGCAGTAGCTTCTAAAATAAAATATCGTATGTGTGTATATGCGAGCATGTAATGATTGTATCATATAAATTGGTCTCAACTGCGAAAATCACAGGGCAGAGCCATAATTATTGACATTGTGCACAACAATGCAGCAGGAAAGTAGTCGGTCTCTGTATACATTGCTTAAATCATCAAGTCTCGATTGCACCACTACGACACTACGAGCTCTTTCCTCGTGTCTATTGCTGCGCCTTCCTCATTGACTTGGAACGACTAAGTGGCGCTATTTAATAATCTCGGTCATTCAGCAGCACTTCTGTCCACGCTTCTTCTCGCACAGCAATTGCGCTCACCATTTGCATGACCGAAAACAATAGAGATGGGAATCGAGCGTACCGGTCCTGTTTTGCGAGCGCGTCGTATTAGTAGCCCTCGTGCAAAGAAGACCATGAACATGAAGAACACCGTCTCAGTAGCTTCGATCTTCAAGAAGCAGCAACCTCGCAAGGCGAAAGAAGTTGACGAGAAATCCCAAACAACACCCAGCATACTGAAGCAAACTACAGGGGATGCACTGATGTGCAAACCGCTGACCGTGAAGCAACAACCCCATTCACGCAGTCCGCAAAACGCTGGTTTGCGAATGTCTAGGAACAGTTCAAATATGCATCATCTGGCTGCAGTGTTTAGAGGTAAAATTAGATGGCTGTTCTGCTTGCGCTTTTGAAACTAATGCAATGATGTGTAGACACAAGCGACAGCTACCGCTGTCACCTTTACGAGTCTGCTGCTCTAAAGATCGAACGGACTCTCAATGCGCTTGTAAACAGCCTCTATGAGGGAACTCTACAAACCGTCTCCTCAGAAAATAGCAAGCAAGATCTACAAGCGTCACCACTCAAACTCTCTGCCCCTGCCAAGTACGAAAGAATGGCCCAGAAACTCTACCAACCGCTCTCACAATATAAACTTGGTTTATGTCGCACAAACACACAGGGCGGAAGAGAACGCTTGGTACAAACTCTTGAGATCCGTATGCTCCACTACAAGGACCATATTGCTAAGCAGACGGCGGAAATTACACAGTTACAAAAAGACTGGGAAGCGATTGTGAGCGCGATCTGGAAGCTAGGAGTCAGCTGTCTCGGTGAAACCGTCATGAAAGATCTACTGCTTACCGACAACGATGCTCTGAGAGCTTCTCCCTCATCCTGGAGTACAGATGCAGAGTCAACCCTGTTCGTTCCAGAGCAAGGAACTTCGCCACCATTGCGTAGGATCCACGCCAACAAGAAGCGCGTCACTTTTGAAGTGTTAGACTTACACAGCAATCCCAATGTCATGTCAGCTCCACCGTTCCCAGAGTTCCTATACCAGCCTTCCAGGTACGACACCAAGGCAGTCCCGTTAGTTCCATCCTTTGGCGAGCCAGAGATTAACAAGCTCGAGACAAACATAGAAGAGCTCGGCCAAGTCCATATCGAAGACTTTCGCAAAATCGAACAAGACCAGCGGGCGTATTGGAAGAAGAAGACGGCTCAACTCGCTACTGCTTTGGCAGATTAGGAAGTAAAGCACGACACGATAGCAGTACCCAGTGATCAACGAATGTCCTGATATAATCAAAATCGAAATAGCATGTACGAGTATTTTCATTTGCAGCTGATGGTGGAAACGAAGTGGTGGTTAAAATTGTTTTTCGAGATGTGCATAAGGATATGAAAAAGAACCTCATGCTGACATTACAACAAACTGAGGTTGCATGAGCAAAAGAACTGCTTATTACATACACAGATATGTATAATAGCAACTTGAAGGATATATTAACCTCTGCTACGCCCCATGTTGCTTTACAGCAAGCTCTGAGCGCCATAGTCTATTTCTACAATTGAAAGGCCTCAAAAATGGACCAATCCGCGCAATATCGTCCACAAAGAAAAAGCGACAGTCTACATAGTCTAAATGGATATCTCTGGTTCACAAAAGGGAACTATCGCAATGCTCATCTTCTTTACCCGTTTCTCAGCTCCAATCATGCTATCCTAGTCAAATGAACTCTTGAAAGTATACCTCTGATCCTCGGGCTGCTGGAATGGCACACCGAGCTCAAATAGCGTGACAACTGCATCCCTAAAGTCATTGAAGAATGCGTCATTGTCCTTTGCGTACAGCTCCGTATACTGCCTGAAGCCCTTGTCCTTGACAATTTCCATATCGGTGGGCAACATCATGAGAGTCTTTGTCTTGACGTCTTCAAACTGCTTGGGGCCGTCCCACTTCTTGTACTGCCATTTCTCCTCGATTAAAAGCTTAAAGTAATCATTCGTCAAGGTGGTTGGCGAAAAGGTCCAAGGACCAGAGAAGCCAGAGCGGTCTGTGTGGCAGCGTCCTAACGCGTGTGCACCAGAAAGAGCGACCATTGCACGGTCATCAAAGCCCATACGTCCGAAGATGGCGCGAATGTGGCTACTGCCCTTTGATGCATCAGGTAGACGGCCGTCAGGTGTGCAGAACGACACATCACGGTCCGAACGACCAGCTCGGTATGGAATCTTGGGGCCTTGCATCTCCTGGATTGCACAGACGCCACCAAGGATCCAGAGGTCGGAGTAGCTTATCCAAGGGAACGCTTCCTTGACAGGGGCGAGAAAGTCGCGGGCAGCCTTTAGACCTGCATTGGCGCCGTGGTCGCCTTCAGGAGCGAAGCGCATAGTCGCACCGTTAGAGCCACCAGTGTTGGTCAGTTTGTCATATCTACGCCAGGTCAGTTACTGCTTCAGTGGGGAAGATAGTGGGGTGCCACTCACGTTCCAGAGGCATGCCACGCCAACCTCAAGAGTACCGGTCCATAACTCCCATCATCATAGTCATCGTTCTCCTCCAGCCTCTTTGCAATACTGTCATACACCTTCTGGTAGTCCTCAAACCTAGGGACGAAAATCTTTCTCGACTCTTGGCCGAATAGCTCTGGCTTTTGAGTGTAGAGACCCCACACTCCAGCACCAACGAGCAGAGCAGCAGCACCGGCAATCAGACCTGTTGGGTTGCCATCGTATTTGTCTGGGCCCTCTTCTGTGTCCTTGCCTGTAGCATATCCGCGTTGCCACTGCTGGCGAAACGTAGACTGAGCGGGTGCGACGAAGCGTGAGGAGCGCGTGGCGGTCGTGCGGAAAGAGGGCGCAGCGGTGCGCAGAGCGCGAGTGAAGGTTCGCGAGGCCGATGCCATTGTGTTAATTGTTCCGTGTAGCTATGATCGATGTCGAATGAGCTGGGTGCTGAATTTTGTTTGCTCTCGATGAGTAACAGTTCGATAAGCCACCAAGCTCTCACTGCAGCTTCTTGATAACCCAATTGGGGACTAATGTCAAAGACGTGAAGATTAAGGAGAGTCAGAAGCCTAACAGAGTGAATGCGAAGGGCGTGAGAAGCTTTTAAATGGACATGCTACCCTCGGAGCGCGATGGCAACATTTCTTCGGCATGCTGGAAACAACGGCAAGACCCACTTCACCGGCCACGGCAGCCAATCACCGCCTTACAAACCTTTTACCATCTGGACCCAGGCGATTACGAATGTCCAGCGTTCTCGCGACAAAAAGTCAGACGATACGGCCACGTTTCGCCGATTAGGAAACATTTTCCAAGCATGCAAGATAATCGGAAAAGACGTCGAGCTTGGCGATGAGAAGTTGCGTGCACATGGATTTATAGCTCCCAGCTTCTGGGCGTGTTCCTCGCTGCAGCAGCGGGCTTCCTGGCGCTGTGATTCGCTGTAGCGGGCTAGATCGACGCAGGCAATCCAGCCAGGTGAGGGGTAAAGAGGCTCTGCGGGCATCTCAAACATGGTGGATTAAAGAGGCAATTTCACATGAACATCTAATAGTATTGCTAGAGACATGAGTAACACTGTTTTCCACGGTTTGGGTCGCTATTGCCATTCTGAGTACGACTTATCACACCAATCGCGGCCTTGATTATCAAGCTGCCGAGACCGCCTTACTCGTACGATCCCCACATGCCGTTCCTGTCCGAGGACGGCAGAAGTGGTAGGCACGTGTATGGCCATGGAGGAACAGTCTCTGAGATCGCCACAATGGGCATGAGGAGGTTGAGTTCCTGATAGCATAGAAAGCGTCAAGAGTGTCAAGCAGCGTTGATCGTTCATTAAGTCTACCATCCGTACGTATTATGAATGAACAAGGAAATTCAAAAAGACAAAGACTCCAGTCACCGTCATCTCCCATGCTATCGTGTCTCTCCGCCTGACGCTATGCATAATTTGCTCATAACAAGATGATAGGAAAAACCAAACTCCAATGCCATATGCAGGCCCTCACTTCCCAGACCGGATTATCAAGAGCAAGACTGTCCCAAAATTGCTGATACAAATGAATCAAAACATATGACTGTGTGGCGGAGGTAGGCCCAAAGTCAACCCGAGTATGGGGTGCATGTACGGAACCTCTATGCTGCTGTCCGGCGTTGATGTACCTGAGGTAGATAAGGTAGACGTGCGGAGATCCGTTAATCCCCCCTTTGCTGCTAGATCAGCAGCTTCCTTCTCAAGTTTTGGTTTGAGCTGAAGCCAGGACGTGTTGTTAGGCTCCTTTGGGATGGCAACTGCACGGCGGTACGAGGGACAGGCTTCCATTGTTCGCAAGGTAATCGGAGGAGAAAGCTCCGACGCTTTGAGCTCGAAGTAGATCTTGCGCGCCGACTTCTTTGCTTGATAATCGAAAGACTTGCTGGTTCTTGTCGTCTCTTCCCAAAGTTCCATCTTCTTTGCAAAGACCTTGCGCTCTTCTATAAGTTCCACCTTCTTGGCGTGCCATGTACGCAATTCTGTCTGCCCGGCGGGATCTTGTAGTCTCTCTTGAGTGTACTCATCAATGAGATGCTTCACATCAGATAGCAGATAGACTGTCTTTAACGAGTGCGTGCTCGCTGGGCCTACACCCACAAAGTTGCCCCAGGAATCAAAAATACCTGATGGGAGAGCCTTGTGAAGATACGAAATATCCTCGCCATTTGCATTCCTGAGTAGAGCCATAGCATCCTGCTCTTTTAAGGCCTTGGCCTGCAGACATGTCTTGCACCAGCGACGAAGGAAAGCCCAGTAGGTTTTGCGTGTATTCGGTGCGCCGCAACTCATGCAGCCATGGCCATGACGCAGATGGGCATACTGAAACTCGCTAAGTTCAGAGGGTGGGTCTGGCATGTCGCTCCCGTAGTAGTAGTTCCTACTATGCTTCCAGAGCATAGGGTTGTCACGTAGGAACCGGTAGCACGAGGCGATTTTGCTGCGCATTTCCAGTAATTGCGCGGGGTCAGAAAACGAGAGTATAGTGAACCAGCAATCCAGGTCGACGCCTTTGGACAAGGTCTTGCCCTTCCGTAGCCTGGTGGGCTTTCGTTGCTGCCATTGTTGATTGAGAAGTGGACGATCTGGTACAGTGACAGGCGACGAGGTCGCATTCGCTCCTGATGATATTGAAAGGCTTGCAGACTGGTTGAATTCGTTCTTGCCTTCTTCACCTCGCTTGCGCTTCAACGCCCCGGGAACGTTTGCCAGTGGCACATGATGAGACCGCACCTCCTTCTGCTCGTGCGCGGTCTTACTCCCTCCCGGCTTCCGGCAGTTGATCACTGTGCCATATGCGCCAGCCAGCGTCTGGGAGAATGGAGTCTGCTTGTTGACTTTGAAGGCGACATTTTTCGCATTAACCATGGCTGGTCAGCAGGCCAGCCGCTGTGGAGATACAGTCCGGATCGCACGCAATAACTCTTCCAGATAGTTGACTGACGTTGGCATAGAGAGTAGCAGTATCTAAACCGTGGGTTGGAGGTTGAGAGGCTGACGAGAGAAAAGAAAGAGACGTTGACGTTGAGTGAGAGTTTTAGGTGCAGGTGCGCCGAGCCTTGGATCATGAAGTCGGAACCAGACTTCGCCGATTGGCTTCGGATGTGGTTGCTGAGTGACTAAGCCTGCCCTCTCTGTTATTATGGCTATATAGTACCGGCAGATGCACCGAAGGACCGAAGGTGATATCAGCCTGGCAGTTTGGTGGGAGACGTCTTTTAGGGTTTATGCTGAGGACCTGCGCATACTGTTCATGCGGAAAGGCTGCACGCATGCTCGCTGGACCGCCCCGACGTCCTCCCGCGGCCAGTGGATTTTCATTGGATCACGACGCCACAGCCGTCGATCTCATTGTGACATTCCGACGGCAACGCCAAGTTGTATCCAAGTTACATCCAACAGTCGTCATATGCGAGGTGCCAACTGCTAGGTTTCTTTGTCGCCAATCGGCCATTCGGCCACCGACGGTTGCTTTGAAAATCTTGCACACAAGTCAGCATGAACGTCAGCGCGATGGCCACAGTGCGCGGAACTCCAGGTGACGTTTGCCACAACATGTTGGTGAAGCCCATCGCAGCTGCCTCTTTGGGTACTATTCTGGCTTACACACTGCAAAACTTGGTAAGCGGCACCCATAAAAACGCGGGGTTAACGAGGCCAACACGGTTCAAGAGTGGACATCTCCCTTGCTAGTATTTGCGACCTCGGCCTCTGTGCTGACTGCATTTCGTCCCTCCTTGATCGCACAATACATTTCATCTCCTCTACATTCCACACAGCCGGTGCGAGTTTGAGACAGAAGCGATCTGCTGCATTGCATTAGTCTGTTCGACCAGGCAGATAAGGTGTCTCAGGGTTCCCAGTTTTAAGTGTCTTTAGCCGCATCACCAACATCTTTCGACAGCCAGGATGTTTGGAAAGAAAGAAGGTAAGTCGCGCATCTTCCTTGCTAGGTTGCAAAGTTCTCCGCTATCGCGACTTCTGATGCTTGATTAATTCAATCAACCATATGCACTCCCACTGACACTGTTCACCATGCACGTTTCTTTATGGCCCAGCATGCTTACTAGCCGTAGAAGACAACCCGTCGACGGGCTTCGACAAACAAGAGCCAGTGCCTCGCTACGATGCTACTACCTATGATGAGGCACCCGAACTGGTTATGTGCCCCCCGCATACCACAGAGTCTAAACTCGTCTCAAGAATCGATCTCCACGTAATTCCCTTCTTGTGTATCATGTACTTATTAGCCTTTCTCGACCGGTAAGTTGCCTCCAACTGATACTTCTTGCAGAACTAAGTTAGCCATGTAGTGTAAATATCGCCAATGCGAATGTTTTCGGCTTATCGCAGGAGCTGAACATTGTTGATGGAAATAAGTACAATACAGCACTGGTGATATTCTTCGTCCCATATATTCTGTTCGAGATCCCCTCAAACATACTTCTCAAAAAGATGAAGCCTCGCATATGGCTCAGCATTTGCATGTTTGGGTTTGGGCTAGTCACGATGCTACAAGGCTTCGTGCAAAACTACGCTGGCCTACTCACTACGCGATTCTTTCTGGGTGTTTTCGAGACCGGCATGTTTCCGGGTGCATTCTATCTCATTGGCATGTGGTATCGCCGCCACGAAGCACAGAAGCGCTACTCCTTCTTCTTTTCGTCCACAACTCTCGCTGGAGCTTTTGGCGGTCTCCTTGCCAGCGCAATCGGCAAGATGGACCATGTGGCTGGATACCGGGGATGGCGCTGGATCTTTATTGTTGAAGGCCTCCTCACAGTCATCGTGTCGTTCTTCTTCTTTTTTCTATTACCCAATTTTCCAGAAGAAGCGAAGTGGCTGACTGAGGACGAGAGAGCTTATGTCAAGGCCAGATTGCAGATCGACCAAGGAAAATCCGCAGCCGAGCGCTCCATCTCGCTCCGTGATGTTGGCAACGTGTTTCGGGACCCCAAGATCATCATCGGCGGATTTATGTATTTCGGCCTTGTTGTCCCAGCCTACGGATATGCATACTTCAGCCCGACCATCATTCAATCCTACGGCTACTCTCCTATCCAAACACAACTCCACAGCGTACCCCCTTGGGCTGCTGCATTTGGTTTCTCCATGATAATCGCATGGTTCTCAGACAAACTCAAGCACCGCTTCCTCTTCGCCATCTTTCCAATCTGCATCTGCATAACGGGTTTCGCTATCCTGCTCACCGTACATAACAACCGGCAAGTGCAATATGCAGCTCTCTTTTTAGTGGCTCTTGGGGCCTATACCGCTATGCCTGTCATCGTATGTTGGTTCAACATGAATCTTGGAGGTCATCATAGAAGGGCCGTCGGAAGTGCCTGGCAAGTCGGCTTTGGAAACATCGGAGGTATCATTGCTGTTTACTCTTTCCTCAAGAAAGATGGGCCCAGGTACACCCCAGGTTACTCGATCAGCATTGGTTTCGTTTGCTTGAGTGCACTGAGCTGTTGTGTTTACTTTACCATGTGTATGTGGCAGAACAGATCGAGGGATAAGAGCGTGAGGGACGTTGGTCTGACAGAGTACGAGAAGACTGAGCTGGGTGACCTGAGCCCAGATTATCGCTATTTGTTGTAGAATAAGTGGAGAAATTAGCAGGAATAGTGGTAGTAGAAGAAGAAGGGTGCTTATGTTTGATGTGTACGAACTTGGAAATGTGTGTAGCTGGTGGGAGAGAGAAGGGCCGATAGAATAGACAATCGAATAGATTTAAAACAAGCCGGTAAATATTCTTGGTTTGAATCTAATTTTGGGCGAAGAGAGCATATCTGCACAATTTGCTATATGCGAGTTACGTCTTTCGGTCTATCGTTTTATCGACTGCAAAATTGAACACTCTTCATAGCCCTAGAAGACAAGATGTCCAAGGCTACCCTGCTTGACAGGGCTGAATAGCCCGCTACAATTCGGCTCCTGAACCATGGCTTGTACCGAGATATCAAAACATTGGCTTGTCGAGTAACCCAGGTGTCGGTTATTGAAGTGTGCATGCCGACTCCATTTCGCAGGCTATTCGCTTTTATAACGAGTCGTGATTAAGCGATTTCCGCTTGCGGACTTGCCATATCATATATGCTCGTGAAGATCTTCTACCCCTGTTCGAGGCGCAAGTGCATGTCGCGAGCCGGCTGTTGTTTCGGTGTCGCATCAAAGCTGAGACTTCAAGTGACACTCGGCACCGTGACAAGGCTCTCAGTCTCTGCACCGACGTCACTACCATGTCCCCAGATCTCCTTACTCTCACTCTCAACGCCTCTCATTGCCTTCGCTACTTCCTCCAGTCTTATGACTACCTCTTGTACGCCCATATTCACCTTTTCGAAGTATCGGTCATTCTCTTCTCTCCTTTTCCTGCTGAGCTCAATGTCTTTTTCTGTCTCCTCTTCAAGCTTGATCCTATCGAACAATTTATCGTCTTTGGTAGCACCCGGATTGATTTGAGTTTTTGTCATGCTTTGAGGTACTAATTCAGCTGCCTGTATGTCCTGTGCCTTCTTCTTTCGTTCGGTTGACTGGTCATTCTCTTCCGGCTCGGAACGGGCCCACGCTTTAGCGAGCTCAATCTGCGCTCTCCGTAGTTCATCCAGCGCACGCGAATGCTCAGACCCAAACACTGTTGCTCCTGGGCCTTTGATAGCACTAAGCTCGACCTCTTCCAGTGTATTCTGCATCTCAGCCCATATCGCTTCTGCTCTCGATGATGCTTCGGCGTCTGCTGCTTGACTTTGCTGTCGCTGCCGCCGCTGGAAGGGTGCAGACGTGTTCGAAGATGTGAGACTGAGATGTTCACCATCGTACTGGGTGCCCGTGATCGTTGGTGGTAGAGGTCGCTTAGCGTCTGAGGCGAGGAGAGAGCGCTGGCGAACTAGGGGAGGCTTTGCAGGTGTTCGGCTCTCGGTGCCTGGAGGTAGGAGTGATGTATTCGAGCCATTGCGCGATGGTGGGCCAACAAAGAGTGCTGGAGCTGGTAGACGGTTCATTTGAGTCTTGGTGGGTTTCTGGTCGTCCCTGGAGGCCATGCTGAGGGATGAATTTGATGTTGGAGGTATGGCAGGGGAGGGTATTCAAATGGTTAACTTGATGTTACACAATGTGCTTTGTACGAGCGAGCAGACGCCTTTGACGCTTTCTAGTACAAGTCAAAATCCATTCAGGAAAAGAAGCACCATTGAAGATTGGCGTTTCCACCTTTGATAGGTGTTCGCGATCGAATGACGCTGGTTACATTGCGATAAGATAAGATGGAGATGCAGTCGGAGCTAACCGAAGATGAGCTTAGCGCAAGCGACGCCAAGGCCACACTCAATTCTCTCCAGCCCGCCGCATTGAACTTCGACCTCCGTCCGCGATACTAACACCCACCCTCCAGTAATCCCATCGTCAATACCGCAAACATGGGTAAAGGTATGCATCTACACTTTCTGAACGCACCAGGCCTACCAAATCGACCCTCACTGGGGGTTGCGACATTGACGGCTGCAACAGAAAAGCTGACAATAGACTCTAGGAAAGCCGAGAGGTCTCAACGCTGCCCGCAAGCTCCGCAACCATCGTCGTGAGGGACGATGGGCCGATCTCCACTACAAGAAGCGCCTTCTCGGAACCGCCTACAAGTCCTCGCCGTTCGGTGGCTCTTCCCACGCCAAGGGCATAGTCCTTGAGAAGGTCGGTGTTGAGGCCAAACAGCCCAACTCCGCTATCCGAAAGTGTGTCAGGGTTCAATTGATCAAGAACGGAAAGAAGGTCACTGCTTTCGGTACGTTACACCACCTCGCAACTTGAAGTTGGACGACTACAAGCGGGATGAAGATCTGTGGCGAGACGAGAGATGTTTGGCTATGGCTAACAACCTGACAGTCCCCAACGATGGTTGCTTGAACTTCGTAGACGAGAACGACGAGGTCCTCCTCGCTGGATTCGGTCGCAAGGGCAAGGCCAAGGGTGATATTCCCGGTGTGCGTTTCAAGGTCGTTAAGGTCTCCGGTGTCGGTTTGTCGGCTCTATGGAAGGAGAAGAAGGAGAAGCCCAGGTCATAGAGGACTCGCTTGTAAGGAGTTGAGGATGACAAATGTGGACCATCGAAGCCCGCCACGAACGACTGATGGAATCCGCGGATCATTATGGGAGGCTACCGGAGTACTTTACATTGGGGATATTCCTGTGCTTTCACTCGGCATATGAAAAGTCATGATATGCTGGAGGGTTAGATAGAGAAATCTGACCTGTTCAAGCACCCACATTCGTTCTCAAACGCACTTCACAATGACACCGAGTATTTGACGTCTTCGACATGATTTTAGCTACATTCCAAGCACGAGGTTTTCGACACTGGTTAGTCAAAATATGACCTTTTTGCTAAGACAAGGACTGTCGAGTAGTCGCGATACTTTGAATAACATCAACACAATGTCTATGTAATATTGACAAAGAGATGCTAAGAATTATGTTGTGCGTTCTAGGGTAATACGGTATACATGGCAGGCTCCTGTAATAATCTCACGCACAAAATCGTGGACCCCAGCGACGTATAGATATAAATAGAGAAATAAAGTAGGGTATCTCAAAAAAACGCCAACTTATGCCGCCCTAAGGTTCTTTCTCTTTCAAAGCAAGCCGGAGACCTTCGCAACTTCGTGAGGCGATTGGAAAGCCAAAATGTTATTTAGAGAAAAGTCCATTGAAGGTGTCCTCCAAGCCTGTATCCTTCATCGTCCCATAGTAATCGTACTTTAGCTTGGGTGATGCAAACATTTCGGCATTCCGCTTTACGCTTTTCGGTACACCCAACCCATCTAAGCCTTTGACTTCACCAACACCACCCCGGGCTTTTTGCTCCTCTTTGAAGAAGTTTGGCGTAGCATCTTTGAGTGGAGGATCCCATACGCCAGGCTTCCAAGGATTCGCCTTCATCTGTGCCGGGGCTCTGGGTGCGGCAGGAATCTTATGTCGGAAGGGGTTGGGATCTTTCTTGCTGAAAAGAGAATGACGTTCTTGGTATGTGTTTTGTTGTGGTTGAGGGGGTTCTTGGGACCATTGATGGGGCAGTATAGTAGGAGTATGTGCTGCGAAGCGACGCTGGGTGGGCGTCCAGTCCATATCATCGTCTCCAAACGCGCTTTTCCGCTCTGCAAACGGCGTAGTAGCCTCAGTGGTGGCATGCGTACTATATGACGTTGCTGTTAGAGTTGGTGAAGGTGGGAGCGCCGAAGTATCTTGGAAACTAGTCGTGAAGGCTTGTGCCATGTTATCGAAGATGTTCGATTGGGAATGAGATGGATGGTGTGTAGCTCGAGTGGCTTTCTCTGCACTATTGGGTGCACTTGCGAGATTTTCGCTTCCCAGACGATGTAAAGACGTTGGTGAAGTATAGACGATGCGCACAGTCTTCCAAGTGAGTATACAGGATAGCCCCAAGGCAATTAACATGAATAAATGTGTGCTTTGGAAGGCCCATAGAGTACCGTTGTCGATGACGGCATGTTTCCAATAGAATAGACATCCAGACCGAAGGGAGAGTGTGGTAATGCGAACGGACCACAGCGATTTGAGACCACTCATTCGTCCAGTGAGACTGTTCGTCTTGACTTTCAACTTTGGGTTCCACCAGATGGTGATTAAGTCTATGACAAGCGCGAATTGAACCACGTTGACTAGGTACGGTGACAGTACACAGCTCCGGTCAATTGAGTGCACGGATATCGCCTGGCTCAGACATGTATCCCATTTAAATGCTTCCTCGACCTCAACGCCATCGTTCGGAGCCATAAGCAATCCGAACATATGCCACAACATCCCTATCAACGTACTTGAGATGTACGCCCACTTCGCCAGCGAAATGATCCTCAAAGTCCACGCCTGTCTTGAAGTCTGAACGGTCCTTCGCCTCTCGTCGCTTTTCTCCATGATACGTCGAAGGTGGTCTGCCCTTGCTGCATATCCCGCATTCCTGATCTGGTCCTGGACTCGAGGGAGACAGTTCTGGCATACTTGCGGGTACCGATCCTCGAGTTCGCTCTTGTATGCATCATAGGATGCGAGAAACTTCTCGTATTTTGGATCATCCTCCTCGGGAAGGTATTCGGCTAATATGTTGGCAACGAGGGTTTGGTTGTGCTGACATGTGTCGCAAAATAGTTCCTCGCCCGCTATTGGCATGGCAGGTGATGGAGAGCGTGAGTGTAGGTACTGAAAGGAAGATACAGGGGCGGTCGTAATTTCTTCTACAGGTGGGTCGGTAATGTTTCCGCGCTACAAGGTTGTCAGCAAAGAGACTCATGCAGAATATATGCACTGGAATGTTTACCTCATCGAAGTGATTCACTGCGTCACATTGCGGACATAAGTAAGTCTTGGGTATGTGTGAAACACTATCTCGGGCCTGTACATTGCAATAGTGGCAGCGTAATCTGCGCCGTAACAGCACCATCGTGAATAGATGCCATGTATTGGAAGAGTAAAGTTGTTGCTGCACGATGTCATCAGTGCGGTGTTTTGGAGTGTCGACATTCTGCCCCTGGTGACCGCTCGGGCGCTGGCGCGAAATTTGGTTCACGACTTCGAATTCATCAATCACACGTTCAACAGGAGACTTTCGGCCCGCCACAACAAGGGGGATACTCGAATTGGTGTTCGAGTCTGCGCTGCTGCCACTCATTGAACGTTCAGATTCTGCTCACCAGCACCCCTCCTTTGGCTGCCAATCGATGGCTCGGTAGTCCGCATACCCTCCCAATTCCACAATCGCCTCCATCTCGGCCACCATGAGTCAATTAGTCGTCAGGCCGGGGCGCAACGCAGCTCGACAGGCGAAAAAGCTCAAAGAAATCCGAAAAGTCAAAGGCGCGATAGTATGGCATGAGAAGGAACGCAAGAAGCGACAGGAGCTCATGCAGGAACGCTGGGACTCCAAACAAGCTGTCCTGCAACGCATAAGATGGGAAAACGAACATGTCAAGGGCGTCAAGGAAGAAGCTCTGAGAAATGCAAAGGAGGACTGGAAGCTTGGACCTCTCAGGCCAAATCGTGCAGTTGGAGAGGGTGCAGATAAATACGGAGCTCTGACGGCGATGCAAATGCAGAAGCCTGAAATACCTACTCGCACACAGAAGAACAGGAACGAGTTCAAGGAAAAGAAAGGTCTCGAACTGGAGTATCCGCTGGTCGTGGACGACAAGAAATACTTTCCGATTGTGAAGGACGACCGTGTGGTGGTATTGAAGGGAAAGGACAAGGGCAAAATTGGGGTGGTTCAGGAAATCATTGATCGGACACACGAAGTAATTGTAAAGGGTATCAACATGGTGTGTATCCCTTTCCTCATGCACATATTGTCGGGTCACAATGAGACTGCTAACAAACTATAGCAATACTATGATGCCAATGTATTCAATGCTGCTACTGAAGATATGGGTCCGAAACAAGAAAACGAAGTGCCTGTACCTCTCGCAGATGTACGTCTCGTCATTCCCTACGAACTCACTCAACATGGACGAAAACGCTACAATGATGTTGTTGTGGACAAGATTTTTATGGAGCGACACACGAAAGGTATAGACCCATACACTGGTACGGACTATGGCGACGCCACAATCCCCGAAACCCACCAATACGATCCTCAAACCGGCCTTCCTATCTTCCACCGTTACATTGCTGGCACGCAACATCGAATTGAATGGCCTTGGGAGAAAGAGGAGGAAATAGACGATTTTGGTATGACAGAGGAAGTTGCGATAGACAAGCAGACCTGGTTCCGAAAGACCATGGGCACTATACGGCACCCCATCACTAGCATCAACCGCTGGAGAGGCCAAAATAAAGAAAGCGTGGAAGCATCGAAGAATGCAGATTTAGATACGGCGACTCAAATCGAAAATATCGAGCAAATGGAGATGGAAAAAGTGAGAACTGAACGCCCACGTGGTAAAGATTCAAACCTCCCCGATGCTTACGACGATGTGGATACGACCCGCAACATCGTTGAGGGCGCAGACTCCATGTCTTATACCATCATCGCACCACCATTCCCCGATACGCTTGGTGATGAACTCCGCGGCGATATCCATGATTTTGTGATTGAAGCCAAGAAGGACCCCGAAGCACCACGTAGCAGTGTCAAGGTCAAGCGGACAAACGCGCAGGGCAATGATGCGCGAGAATCAGCGAAGCAGAAGAAGAGGGCCGCCGAGAAGATGAAGACGCCAATGCAGTTGAGATGGGAGTTGGCGCATGCGAAGAAGCTATCTCAGCAGAAGAACAGTCCGCTGGTGGAAACAGACGCACTACTCGCTGCGTTAGGACAGCATATGCAGAAAAATGGTGTGAAGGTACCAAAGAGCAAGGCTGCCAATAATGCAGAAGAAGTTGATTAGACAACTTAAGGGAGCACTTTCAGGTTACACTTGCATGGCGGAACATTGTAGCATACATACTGTAGTAGATATGAGGGTTAGCTTCTCTGTAGGATAAAGGTGCAGTCGAAAGAAGCGTCAACTGAATTGACATTGATCTAGAGGGTATCTCGCTGTAACATATATCAAACACCAGTCTTATGTCATCTTCCCTGTTCATCTTCTTACCATCAGAGGTGAACGGACCGACTTCACACGAGTACGCCGCAGAACTCTGCTCGTCCTCCTGCGCCCTCTAACTCCTCCCACTGCACAAAGAAACGATCCACGATCCTCAGTAACAGCTTGCCGCTTAGACTCAATGTCTTGACCCTTGCAAAGCTTTCTACATAGATTGTCCGACACTTTCCTCTGCTATTCGCCCCTCTCCAGTTCACAAATCGCAATAGGAGGCTAGCGAGTACTATGATGACGGCTGTCGCTGGTCCATTCGTAATGATCAGATCGGGCAGATCGGCGGCTGCGGCGTCGTAAGTTGTTGTTGACGCTTGATCAGAGAATATAGGCAGTGTGCGAAGAAGAGGTGTGAAGGATGAATATAGTGTCCAGAGGCAAGAGAATGGGGTAGTGAGGAGAGGTTGGTGAATCTTCCTCGCCCGAGGGACGATGGCAATGTTATAGTGAGCTGGGCCTAAACAGACTGGGCTCCTAAGAGCTTTGGTCTTCTTGGCTTGGGCACGAGTTACCCCGTCTGCGTCTGTAACTTCTATTTCCACACTCCCGTTCCTGTTCTCGCCTTCCACGTGCTTCTCTTGCCCTTTGCTCACTTCCTCTTCTCGCTCTTCCAAGCCACGTTCAAACTCAACAGCGCGCTGTGCCGAAAATGCATCCCCACTGCTCACTACGTATGTCCTGTGTGTATACTTTCTCGTGTCCAGATCCTTCAGCAAACGAAACATCTCGTGTGTATGACCTCCAGATCCCAGAACGATCAAGATACGTGTTGCAATTGGTCGTTTCTGCCATTGCTTTGTTTTCGAACGTTCGTTTGGAAGGGCGGCTATGAGGCGGAGCGTAGCCGCTGCGACGATTGTGAAGAAGAGCGCGAGGAAAAAGGAAGTCGTGTAGATGGAGGATGGTGGGGGTGCCATGGTGGGGGTTACAGAGGGTTGCGGGGGCGTTCTTGAGCGAAGTGTAGGCCAGACTCGACAAGTCACGATTGAACAACAAGATTCTGACTATCGAGCAAGGACTGAGGCATTGTTGGTGTGCTGCTTTGGGAGCTGAAGCGGCCCAAGGTTTGGTGTACGTGTCGTTGCCATTCGCCAATCACGAAGCAATTTAACGACAACGCGAGGTCACATGATGCCTAGTACACTTTCCATATGTATAGCAGTGTTCTTAAGGATATCTTCCATGGCATGTCTTCTGGAGTGGATTTTATCATGGTATTTTAAGAATTTCACCAAGCTGAGGCTTAAGTAGGTGCAATAATAGAATGGTGCAATATCGTCGCTCAGTGGCAATTATGATACTTCTATTATCTGCTCCCATTAACGTGAAACTCCCAGACAGGCCAATACTCTTTCTCGTCACTACTCTCCATTTGCCATATCAGACTCGCATTGTCCCTCAAAATGGGCGTGTAATCCCTCTTTAACTCCACCAGCCTCTCACTGAGCTCTCTCAACTCAGTCACCACCAGACGTAAGTCTTTGCCTGCCCCTGTCGTCGGGGATATTTCTCCTTTCAAATCTGATAAGGGACCCACAAGTCGTGTTAATGTTGGGGGGAGGTTATAGCGGAAGGAGGCTTCGACCCAAGTTGTTACTGCAATACGAGAAGTAAGAAAGGCGCTGAGTGCGCCGAGATAGGGTACGGAGGTCGGTAATAAGTTGTTCTGAGGCTGGCAGTAACTATCGGACAGTGCACGAGATAGATGAATGGGCCAGCACAATGCTGCATAGCGCAGAAACGGGAGGTGTGTGTCAAATGGTATTGTTCGTATGCTGGTCGTACTTGCATTGTTGTGATGGTTATGATCTTCCACATTCGCAGCATGGTTGACCTCATCAGAGGACGACAGTGACTTATATCCACTATCTCCGGACTTGCTCGTACGCAAACTTGCTCCGCTCCCTGTGGAATTCGTTGATTGAATAGGTGGACTGTACGGCTGTAAGCCACCTAGAGGCCGCTTGGGCACATCGTGAGCGAGATAGGATAAGCAACGAGCAGCGAGATGCTCGTGTACGCTGCTCTCATCATACAAGCTGAATTCTGAATCTTGAGATAGAGGAGCCTGGAGGTGTTCGCGTATGGATCTGTGGGCGAATACTATAGCGTTATTCTCGACGTGGAGAAGCCCACATGTAAGCTCGGACAATGCATCTATAACGTCTGTTGGGTAAGACTCTCCAGCCGAATTTGAGTCGAACGTACAGAGAGCTGCCCTAAGCGCCGACGAAGATAAATGGTTGATGGAAAATGACAGCCACCTGAATGTATCGGCAATGATACGTTTCTCATGCAATGGTCGACGTCCCAGCACAATGAGCATATTGCAATAGAGAGTTTCCAAGCCTTCCAGAGATTGAATGTTTTGAAGGATGGCATGTCGTTCACTCGATGACAGCGCTGGTGACTGGAGAAACTTGACTAACATGCTAGCCCAAAGAAACTCACCATTCGAGGCTCGTGCCACTTGTGGTATAAGTGTGCGGTCCATTGATATACCAAAAAAGCCCTGGTCTGCCATGCGGTTCAATTCCAAAGTGACGTAACTTTCGATAGTGGCTTCATTGCGCTCTCGAGTGAGCGAAAGGATATGGGGGGCATCAGATGCCCACTTCTGATATTCGAGAGGTATTTTGATGTTTGGTCTGCTGAATACGATAACTCTGGTGTCAGACTTACGGCATAGTCCAGCTAAAACCATAAGAAAGCTCTCAAGATCGCTACATTCATCGACGCCATCGATGACCAGAAATGTAGGGTGCTGTCGAAGTAGAAGAGAGATAGCATGTAGGACCTCATCTATTGTCGCCATATCTCGACATGAGGTTCTGCGTAACAAGAGACAGATAGCGTCGAGAGTTGAGCCGTCGTGCCGAAACATTTGCAATAATTGACACGCTAAATTGCGAAACGCATCACCCGGGTGTGTGCTCTCAGGACGCGATCGGTCAAAATGAAAGAAAGCCGTTGAGGGCGGCTCGTCGCAAATGTCGAGCTCCTCTGCTTTAACGGCAAGGTCGTCGATGACAGCATCTGATATGTATGTCTTGCCGAAGCCTGTTCTAGCTATTGGTTGTATCAGCGGCGTGAAACCTTAAAAGTAGCTTCGAGGCGCAAACATACCTTGCACAAAAAGTACTCGATGTTGCCAAGTTCTCTCCAGTGTACTCGTATCGTTTGCCGTACATCTATCAAACACATCTTCTTTCCATTTGCGATACATTGGCACCTCAAGGAACCAGTCGCATGCCTTTGGAACCTGTTGCCGAGTATTGGTATTGCTGACAACTGGAGACGAGCAACTCGATAACCAAGTCTTGGCCTTCGCCACTCTCCTCATCCGTTTAGCCATCCTTTGCTCTTCACGATTCACATGTCTATTATTATCGATTTCGCTCTGTCGTTGTAGAAAGCTCAGATAATTTTTTCGATGTTGTGCAACTTCTGCGAAGTTCTGAACTTGACCCTCTGTCTCCTTCTCTAGCCAGCGTCTGTGCTGAGTTATACGTGCCTCAAGTCGCGAGAAACGTGAATCAAGTGGCCTCCATAACGCTGGTTGGGTTGATTCAAATGTCGGATGGCGCAATCCGAAACCTGAATATCATCAGCCGGATCTATTTAGACCAGCATTGCATATAGAGAGGATGATATGCCGTGGGTTATGGGAATGATCAATGACTGGGTATAGCTGAAAGAGTATGTAGAGTAAGGCGGGTGCTTATCCCTGTTGACAAACTGGTAACACTCTGTGTTGGGGCAGAGGTCATGTCATGCCACAGGTAGTGCTACTTTGGAACATGAATCCTTCAATGACGTACCTTTGGATCCTCGGCAGAAAACGTGGTAAACATCCAGAGAGAAATATACTAGGTCCGCATACACATAGGACATGAGTGCCGTTAGCCGATCATCCTCAGAATGGGATTGCGAATCAGAAGTGCTACGCCGACTAGTCTCATAAATATGCTTGTATAGAGGTAGAATATGCGCAACAACCTCGAACATGTCGGCGATCTTCTCTTGGACGGACGGATAGTCACTACTAGTCTGACTCGTATTATTAGCTTTTGTATATTCAAGCTGGCCTGAGGCGACTGCAGAGGTGCACACCTTTAAGACCAAGCGAACGATTCCCCAAAACCAGCCGACCCATTCTGGCCTTACTTGCACGCATATGTTGAGAACGTCGAAGTATGGTGCAAAGGTGCGAACAAAAAATGCGAATTTACGAGAGCAAAGTACAAGTTTGGGGTCTTTGATGCTGTTGCTAGTGACGCTATGCAGCTCGTTCAGCAGAAGAGATGCATTAGCTTGATGATGAAAATGTTGTCGATGCTCGTCTAGGACAGAAGCCTGTATTGCATCAATAGCTTCATCGAAGAGTGGGTGTTCCAAGCTAAGGCACGATTAACTCCCATTCACAAAGCTTGTGTAGGTGACTAACTCGGGCTCCACCATTGTTATGTCAACAATTTGAGTTTGCGACGGCATCTCTTGGTGCAAATGGAACTCAAGCACAATTCTCTTCTTGGTAGCGAATGCATTGGCACAGGGTGTGTAAGATCCACTTCTGAGGCCTCAGGGCGAGGGTAACATGGTAAAGGCATGGAGACTGCAGGGCAGCGGTGTGTAAAGTAATAAGCATGTAGCCCTGTACGGGGCAAACCAAGAAGGGAGCAATTACTGCGCTGCATGGAACCACGGGAGAAAGGACGGGTCCTCGTGGGGCTGACTGGTCGTGGGAGATAAGCGGGTGTGCGAGTACCTGCAGGCGCGGGAATGTAAGAGTTGTTACGAAAGAGGATGGGGGTGCGCCAAGGGCGCCCGCGGAACGTGGGCTAGACGACATATTCCATGCAACAGCACGCAATGCCAACCGCAGGCTGGTCATTTGCCCCGTCGGCGGGTCATCCCTGGCCATGGCGAAAGGGGATACATAATGATTTGATAGACACGTGCCATAGGTGAGCTATGCAAATTTTCATGAACGAATAAACATCTTGGGTATCTCCTCTCCAAACAGCTACTTAGCCAACTGCTCGGCGTAGCCAACAGGTCTATAATACAAAGAATATTAAAATGCAGAATACCAGAACAAAAGCCACTTAGATTGTGGCAGCCTGACTACGTCGAAGCCGGCATACCGAGCCGAAGCGCAAGTAGTGCACGCACGTCGGTGACATACTGCAAGCCTTCGAGCAGTGGGATGAGATGCAACAGGTCGTTATCCGTCGGGTCGCTAATCCAACCTTCGATCGGAATGGCATTGTCTGTTTTGTATATTAGCTCCGGCATGGGCGGGACTGAGCGTGGACCTTACCTGGGTGGAAGACATAGCTTACGGGGCTATTGTCAAGGATCATGACTTTACTTAGATCAGGCTCAACCTGAGCAAGATCCTTGATGTAGGCCCCGTTGCGGAACGTACAATGCTGCCTGTAGTATCTTCCTGCAAAATACTTGCGCTCGACCTCTAGCCAGTCGATGACAGGGTCGGCATACTCCTGTACCGAGGCGGTGAATATAATCAGATTGTACCATTTACTAATCTAATAGAGAAATCAGTACGATACCGGTAGCAAAATCTATTCTGCATACCTTCTTCAGGAAGTCGTCACAGTATGGCCGTTTATGAACATAATACAAAATAGGGACCTGGGGGCCGATGATTTGTCCGCCGGCGCCAACGGAGGCCTGAAGTTTTACCTCGACCATGTGGCCGGTTTGGAAACGGCCACCCTTGGCCATGCTGTGAATTAACGTTTCATCGAGATCGATTATCAGTGTTTTCTGGTGCGGCCCGACAGCAGATGGTCCGGATGCAGAGTAAGAAGGCTGGCGTCGTGGGACTAGGGGACGCGGGGGCTGAGGCGCTCGCGGAAACTTCGTTAACTGTTTGGATGACGCGGTCACCGGGCCGGTGGGGGATTTCAGCGCAGCTGCAGCCTCAGCGGAGACGGAATTACTTCTGGTTGTTTGCGCCTTCTTCGCAGCCTTCCGTTGTCGCAGAGCGTCTTCATTGTGTAACTTTATACGAATTGATCTCTTTGCGGGAGCTATCTCATCACCCCCTGATGATGCATTTGATTTGGACCGTGTATGGCGTGCAGGGCTATCGACGTCGTCACCACGTGTCGGAGGCCGTTCACTCTCCGAGTCGGATGTTATCGCGGTGGACGTCGAGGCGATGGATAAAGAGCGTCGAGTAGATTTCATCGTCTGTGACTGTGTGACGCTTGACCTGCGACTCTTCCGACTCCCCTTTTCAGAGATATCGGAGGTACTGCCCGATCGCGTTGCCTGCGCTCCAACCTTTTTTCGACGCCCGCGTGTGAAAGTTCGCGTTATGTGATATACAGGGGCAAGCAATGAGAAACGGCCATCCTCCTCGTAGTAGAAGCAAGCAACTAGGCAGTGTCCCGTGTACACAAAGGGGGTCGCCAACACTCCGACAATGGCAATGAGGCCTTCAGATATGCGCTGTGGATACAGCCACCTTCTTTGTGGTTTCGCCTCTTCGTATGGGGCCTGTGAAGACTGGCCGAGCAGCGGCGTCTTCTCGTCGACCTCGGATGCGACCGCTTCGGTAGCAGAAAAGCCGGAGCCGTCGCTCCTGCCGGCGCCTATCATGCCCGTCTCGCTCTGTGTTGCTATACTTGCGCTCGCATCGTTCGAATACCGCGAATCGTTGGACCGAGGTTCAAGAATGTTGCTCTGTGACGCGGTGCGCGATCGAGGTGGACTTGGTGGAGGTGTTCCAATGTTCGCCAGAGCGCTCAATGAGTTCATGCTCTGCCCCGAGCCATACACTGGTCGTCTCTGCTGCCTTGGTATAGTAGAGGTAGCTGGAGAGACTGTGGGGTAGCTGATGGTAGCGTGTGCTGGGGGCTGCTTATGTTTTGGCGGAGAGTAATATGTCTCTTTACCTCAAGCAACTGTAGAAGCTTATCAGAGGCGCGCTACCGTGAATGGATTTTCAAGGGAGCCCAGGGGCCAGCAATGAGCCGAGGCGCTGGACTGATGGGGAAGATGGGTAAGTGGAGAGGTTGGAAAGCCCATGATGTGCAGGATGACGAACATGGAATGGGAGGACCGTGCTGCTAGGTCCAATTCGGTTTCCCGGCCCAAATAAGTCAAAGACTCATCAGCCCGCACTTGAACATTGACAACCTATACAAATCCCCCGCACAGCTTTTGGGACCATATTCTGCACTAAAGAAACTAGCGGCTCTTGCACACGTCTATCGGGCTTCTCATTTCCAACTTATCGACCGATCACACCCGGATTGCCGCAAGTACGGCGTCTCTGCCCCGCGCACATATTGCTAGACCTCTCCCAGCTTCTCAGAGTCGGCCTGCAAGTCTGGTTGCGCTGTAAAGCGCCATACGATGGCTCAAGGTGCAACAATACAGGCGCCAGGCCTGTCGACCTTTCTCAAATCGCTGAAGACTACCCCAGTAGACCCCTCAGTAGAGCACCTAATTTCGTAATCCCCCCACTAGTCGTATATCCTGACGATGTGTAGCTGACAAGTGAAGACTCCTCAAGCGAAGGCAAATACGAAACTCGAGGCCATGTGCCATTGCGACGACTGCACTGCTCATGCGCGTGGTGGGCGAGTTCAAGGGACGGGATGCCACAAAGCTCGTGGAGCGCATCAGGCAGGTGGGGAGGCGCTTGACCTCAGCGCAGCCGCGGGAGGTTGTTGTAGGAAACATTGTACGGCGCGTCCTAGGCCTGGTGCGAGAGATTGTCGATGAGCATGCCGATGGGCAGACACCTACAGGAAGCGAGCCAGGCCATGCCACATCACACACACAGCACGACTCGCTCCAGAGACCAGCACTACACTCAAGCATATCGACATTCAGCCCACTCAGACATGCCGCTGCTGAGCCCATGCACACGAGCGTCTACACGGACAACATGTCCGATTCCAGTGAGCTTTCGAGACGGCCTCCGTTACTCACCTCCCATACCTCATATGCGCCCACCTCGACGGCTCCTCTCGTGAATTCGCTTTTCGGGCTGTTTTCGCAGCCGGCAGACACACCCTCTAACACAAGCACTCCCACAGGACAAACATCACCAAGTGGTAAGGGCACACTCACAGCGCTCAATCTGGAGCGTCTCGCCGATCTAAATAGAGGTCAATCAACCCTTGATCTCAAGGGCGAAGTCATGGAGGGCATAAGAGAGCTTCAAGACGAGCTGGAGACATCAGACAAGCAGATTGCCGAAGTTGCGCTCGAGCACATTCACGCCAACGAGATCATCCTTACCCACACAGCGTCCACAACAGTGCAGAAGTTTCTTCTATTCGCTGCACGTAAACGGAAATTCACGGTAGTCCACGCCGAAACGTATCCACACGATCACGCTGCCACTCATGGCATTCTTTTGACCGGAAAGAAACGAGAGTCGAATCCAGATGACGATGGGGATGACGACAAGTGGAAGCCGCTCACCGAGGCTGGTATCCAGGTCTATGTCATCCCCGACTCACATATCTTTGCGATCATGTCGCGTGTGAATAAGGTCATTTTGGCAACCCATACAGTACTGGCAAATGGTAGTCTTGTCGCAGCAGCTGGAGCCCATATGATCGCAAAGGCAGCAAAGGAGCACCAGACGCCTGTCGTTGTCCTCAGTGGTGTCTACAAACTGAGCCCAGTCTATCCCTTCGATATCGACGAGCTTATTGAGCATGGAGACGCAGGCAGCGTTGTGCCGTATGAGGACGGTGATTTTGTGGATAAGGTCGATGTAGAGAATCCGCTGTATGACTACGTTCCTGCAGATCTTGTAGATCTCTACATCACTAATCTGTAAGTGTCCTTTATTTTTTTTTGCGTTTGATAAGACTCGACATATACTGACTGTGACAGTGGCGGACACGCTCCTTCGTACCTCTACCGCATCGTGGCGGACCACTACCGTTCGGAAGATATCACTCTGTAGCAGCCTGCGCGTACTTATATACACATGTGATACCCAAGAAGAAACATTCCAAGACTCCTAAAAATTGTGTCGATTCCAAATGTTGTAAGAGTGGTTTTTGCACATTTCAAGGTCTTCAAATACCACCAAGATGCCTCTGAGTGACTCTCGATTGACTGCACGCTTACCTGTAGTAAACCAAATGTCTATTTGTAATTGCTAAATTCAGATGAATCACAATGGTGAACAAAAGTTCAGGTGCCAATTTAACCCCCAAATCTCGCCATCGAGCACTGACGTGCCCTCCACGCCCCGTCGCCCTTCGGCCCACGATGCACAACTAATCCATCCTACACATTGCCCCGGCCCGATTGGTCGCCCTTCTGCACCCATCCCCATTAGGCATCGTGACCCGCCCCGTGATTGGATTCTTGCGCCCTGCCTCGTGCGCCAAGTTTGCCCTTTCGCCGCTGATTTCAACAGATTTCTCACGATGCCTTGTCTTCTTGCCGTTAAAGGAAATTTGGGCTGAGGGCATAGAGGGCGAAGGGGCACGGTGGCGTTGTTGCCCTTTTGCCCTTCTGCTCTGCCCTGCGTCGGCGGGAGAGCGCATACGGCTGGGAAGAGGGGTAAGGCCGCCTGACGGATGGATGGGATGAGATGGGTTTAGTAGGTAGAAGGTAGTGGTGTTCCTTGAGTCTTCTAGCGCTGCGGCTTGTAGATGGAGGGGTGGTGTTGATCCCAACAAATGACCTTCTCGCAGCCTCCGATCTCCAGATACACACGCTGACCTGAGTCACGATTGTTTGCTTCTCTGTACAAATATTTCCAGCGCGGAGAAAGCTGTTCGATCTGCTAGCCGTTGGCCAACCCAGGATTCCGCAAAGTCGATAGCGGAGTTTTTCCTTATCGGCTTTTCTGCGATTACGTATCGTGGTGCTGAACAGGCATGTTCTCAAGCGTCGACATGCTACAAGATTTCTCATGATAGTATAGTGGTATATTTGTGGTGTTTTAGAGGAAAACTTGCGACCGTTAAGCGTGTAGACATGTCGTTTCTAGAGCTTGAGGGATTACATGTGTTCGTTACTGGCGCGGCAGGCGGCATTGGAAGCGCAATCGTGGAAGAATTTCTGGGTACGTGAAACACCATACATGGGTGAAGGCTCCATTGTATTCATTGAGTATCTACTCCATGCTGAGAGCTCCGCGAGCTTTGGTGTCAACAATGACAGTCATCAATGTCAACTTGCACAATCAAGGCCATAGAGGCCAGGTGGCGGAACTCGAGCCTCACATTCATCATTATCCATATGACTCCAGACCTTTACTGACATCTATGAAGCACAAGGTTGCAAAGTCACAGCCCATGACATCCGCCCTAATGCCTTCGTATCTTCCACCAATATTCGTCTGAATTGCATCGAAGGTGACATTAGCGACGAAGACTCGATTGCAAGTTCATTCGCCGAAGCAATCCAGCACTTCGAACAGCCCATAAACATCCTTTGCGCCAATGCTGGTATTACCGATGAATCAAATAGCTATCCAATCTGGGAGATGCCAACCAATTTGTGGGATAAGACTTACGCCATCAATGTCCGGGGGACCTACCTGACGATAAAGCATTTCCTTAGGTCAGTAGACTCGGCTCAAAGAGATGCCGGAACAGAGTTGGGTAATGTGAGTGTTGTAGTGACAGGTTCAGAGTGTGGAGTGTTTGGCCAAGCCGGCCATGTGGAATATGCGTCCGGAAAGGCAGGTTTGCAGTATGGACTTGTGAGGACGGTGAAAAATGAGATAGTGAAGCTGAATGAGAAGGCAAGGATCAATGCTGTCGCACCAGGATGGGTGGATACGAAGTTAATCGAGGGGAGACTGGACGATCCAGCGGAAAGATGGAGGGAGGCGGAGGCTACGTGAATCTTCCAATATCTCCTGGTCAGCGGGAATGTATACTGACGATCAACAGTGTTCCACTAAGAAAGATTGCGCAGCCAACTGATGTTGCGAGGGCAGCTGCCTTCTTGGCCTCTCATCGAGCTGCTGGCCACATCTCGGGTCAATGTATCTCAGTGGATGGTGGCATGGAAGGTCGCATTGTTTGGTCAGAAGATGAAGTCCAAAAAACTCAGCAAACCATGACCGAAGAACCAACATCGTCAGCGATCACCAAAACTGAAGTGTTCGGAACCACCACAGAGGGAGTGTCGATCGTTGGGGGCAAACAGCCATTGAAGGCCCCGCGATCCGCTTTGACAACCATCAGTCCCCAGAACAAACCAAAAATCAAAATACTCATCTCTGTTGATTTCGATGCAGTATCCGGTTGGTTAGGCACTGGCCAACACCCCGAGAACAACCTCGCAGACTACAGTTCCGGCTTCTTTTCTGCCTATGTAGGAGTTCCGCGCCTTTTGAAACTGTTCAAGAAGCTAGAAATCCAAGACAAGGTAACATGGTTCGTACCCATGCACTCTGCAGAAAGCTTTCCAGAAGAGTTCAAGAGCATCATGGACAGCGGTGCAGAGATTGGACTGCACGGCTACTGTCACGAAGGCGCACCACAACTCACACCCACGCAAGAACGCGACGTACTTGAACACTGTATTTCACTTTACCAAGAACTTACAGGCCGCAGACCTGTCGGGTACCGCGCCCCGCTCTACCAGCTCCGCGAGTCCACTGTCGAGCTGCTTGAGGCATATGCATTCCTCTACGACTCTTCCCTATCTCATCACGACAGCAAACCATACTACCTCCCAGGCCTACCACCCATCCGGCCTCCGACCTACTCCGCCGATGCATCAGCGAAGGATTGGATGCATCCGCTTCCCAAGCCTTCTCCACCGACACCCAAAACGCTCGTGGAAATCCCAGCGAACTGGTATGTAGAAGACATGACCCCCCTGCAGTACTTGCCACGCGTTCCAAACTCTCAGGGCTACGCTGACGTCCGGGTCATTGAGAATATGTGGAAGGATAAGTTTGAGTGGATTATGGGGGAAGTGGGCGACATGGGTGAGAAGGACGTAATGGTGTTTCCGCTGGTATTGCACCCAGATACAAGTGGCATGGCGCATATTATTGGCATGTTGGAGAGGGTGGTGAAGTGGCTGCAGGGATGGGGCAATGAGGTGGAGTTTTGTACCTACGAGAGTGCGGCAGGAGAATGGAAGGAGAAGAATGTGGTGCCTTCGTAAAGAGGACCAGTTTACCCCGAAGAGCGAGGGTGCATGTTGGCCTATGTTCGTGGGTGAGAATAATCAATTGAACACACAACGTTTCCTGGAAGTTCATTGCCTATCATCCAGCAATGGTATTTAGTTTTTAAGCATAGCTCTGAGCGATTGATCTACAAGGTAAATAAGAATATTACAAAATTGACTACTGGGCCACATCGGTCGCGATGTGATGTGCGGCACATGTAGAACTTAGTGCCCCCGTCCAATCTTTTCGACCCAAAGCAAGGCGTTGCATTTCGGTCCTACAAGTTTCTTTCACTCAAATCAATACAATACCTACATTCATCTGGTAATACGATGGGTATGTGGAAGCGCAGCAAAGATCGTCATACAAAGCTATTAGTGTGCGGGACGGCACGCGCCCCCCGACTCCAATCTTAGTGAATGTAAGCACAACACATGCAGTTCCTCGCTTCGTCATCACCTGCCACCAAATGATTGGATTTTCCCCGGTAGTCTATAGCAGTAGTAGATAGGGGTCTTGGGAACTTTGGAGTTCTGCGATTGGTCTTAATAAATGCCAAAGCGCTTCTGTTGGATGGCATGGTGCACCATGGAGTCTCAAGCGCATTTGGGTTACTTGCTCGGTGTTCAAGGACCGTCACGATGGATACATACTACCACGATCGAGGAAATGTACCAAGAGAAGTAGCAGAATTTAGAACATCAGGGTGCTTATAGAACATTGTGTTATTGTCCTACCACCTTTCAATAGATAGCAGATAAGTATCGTTTATCCTAATAGATAGAAACAGAATATTGACATTAGGATCATGTTGATGTTAAGGATCCTGTCAACTCTGATAATCGCTGTCAACTTGAATAATTGCTGTTAACCTAAAATCGCTATCAACCCGTGATTACTATTAGCTACCTATCAACTCTTAATTCTATATTAAAGTGAGCAGACATTGTGGCACCTGCTAAGAGTGGCTGAGCGTGAATATATCTTAAGACTCGGGTATAGCCTAGCTAGCTACTAACCTTCGCTGGCTGCACTCCCTAGTGACGTGTGCAGTGTCTAAAGTCTAGAGTGCCGTCAACGACTACGCAGTTTCTATCACCAAGCCACCTCTCGGCGTTGCCGTCGGGTGGTCTGATGATGACAATGGTAAATGTGGTGATAGTTGATGCACAGCTAGCGGACAAAGAAAACTATGCTGCGTCTCGGGGACAGGTGGGTCTACCGTTTCCACCGGAGCTTCTTTCTGCGCCATGCGTAGAAGGCGAGTAGTAGAAGGTGAAAATTGCACTTTCGTATCAAGAGACGAATCTATTCGGCCTGGGTGACTGGCAGATCCACCAGGCCCATGTCGTGGCTATGGCGACCAACTTGTACTACTCTCATTGGTCCTACTTGAAATCTGAATAAAATCATGCATGCTTATTTACTACGCAATCATTGCGTTGTAAATCTATTTTCCTATACACAGTCGATATGGCCTTTTAGGGATCGAACACTTTCAAAGGAAGCACAACTACATTGGCCATGGTAAAGGCGACTGCAAAGGCAAACAGGAAATTTGAAAGAAAGTACAAAGACTCCTATTCACTAAATACAAAGTATCGTCTTGATCAAAAACGGTACTTTTTCAATTTTCCATCCGTGTGATTCTGAACAACCTCTTTTCTTGAGATACTGTTGGTACATCTACTGCCGTTGCTATCCTGTGTCATTGACCGAAAAGGTGTAATTGGCGATTACAAATTTGCCTATGGCAGATTGAGGTCTGCGGGCCTACCTATCTGACAACTCATCACATTGCCCAAAATGTGCTTCGAGTATTGCAGCATAATGGTAGCGCATTCTCGAAACGGCACAAACATTGTGCCTGGAAAACACTTTTAGGTCTTGGGGCAAGGAGCAATGTATGAATGTTTCGCCGCGCCTGCACACGGTACAGTTTAGAAAGGGAGCTCGAACAAAGGGTGTCGTGGGTCCGACTTACCAATGGCTCAATGCCTGCAGGCTATCTGAAAGTTGAGCACTGAAACGACTGCATGAAGCCCGCATTTTCTGTGAGTCAAATGATTCTTTCGTCCGGACAAAGTGATCAAATGCTCATCGTCATAAACTGAGAGACAAAGTAATGCACATTTGCCGATGAGCATCAGCAGTAGGCTACTGCTTTAAAGGTGGAAATGAATTTACTGTCCACGATTGAGTCCTAGGATGTTGAGAAACCCAGTAACTTTCGTCGTTTGCGAGAGCGTTCCCCTGATGAATAATATAGTGAATTTCTAGACGACATCACTCTTAACTTACTATAGCCTTGATTCGTCTCTAATTCCCCAAGCTCCATATCTTCGGCGTACTTTGGGCCTTAAAGTCCACAGAACGTAGGAAAATAAGGGCGTCTTCTTACCACGTGGCTGAATTTAAACATGCCTCTATGCCCTCCCATGACGTTTTGTTGACATCTTGCATCATCACCCTAAGAGTGCACGGCTATTGATACCAGTACCGACGGGAAGGTGAAGGTAACCTCTGCAATATCGAAAATGAGGCTGAAGTGGTGTGATATATCGCTCTCGCGTGCCATTCACGGGGTGGGTCAATGTTCAGGTGGCATATGTGTTTCGTACTACTCAAGGACGGATGCCTGTCTAACCAAATACGATAAGAAATTTCTTTGAAAATCTTGAAAGGATGTGAAGAAGGAGAATAAGAAGTTGTAGCGCATTGATCCGGCGCCGCGGAATTGGGTTCGGGACCGGGTAATACGCAAGGGAGGGTCACTTGAAAGTTGTGTACAGGAGCAAAGAGCCTCCTTACTTGTGTGACAAGTCCAGAGGGAGGACAATGAGTTCAGCTTTCGGGTTCTTGGAGCAATGGTGATAGGGTACAAATGTAGAACGTGAGCTTGCCAAAGTCAGCTCATTCAGATAGCTGAAGTACACGTTGTCATGCATTCAGTGAAACCTTCATCCCTGCAAGCTGCTTGCGACATGCAGAATCGCAGATTCACAAAGTCGTACAGATTGGTTCCTGTCCTTCCGAATCGATGGCTTTGAACTTTGTAGCTATGTGTGCAGATGAAGAGCCACTTGGAGCAGGTTGATGATTCCCTACTTAGTTTTCAGGCATTAATAACGATAGATACAACTCATGTGAATCACTAGTAGATGAAAATGACGTTTCTCAATATCGAGAGGTTATGGGTGGCGGAGGGACCTGAGGTTGTTTCAATTGGTAAAACCTCGGCAAGGCTGCCATTACAGTGTGGAGACAAATGCCACTTCAATGCCTGTATGTTGACGTGTGTGTTTCAGGAAAGGAAGAAGCATGCACGACAAGCTCGCAGAGAAAGTATCTGTTTGTCGGTCTTGTCAGCGAATGTTTCGTTTCGTGCAGGCGTTTGTTTCGAATGGTAGCGGGGTTCGTGTGGTGCAGTCTAAGAAGGCAAAGGCGGGGTGTAAGAAGTGTGATGAGAGGGAAAAGCTTGGTATGGATAGTTGATGCGATGACGAAGTAGTTGAGGACGCGGCGTTCTGAGGTTGATGAAAGCATGCGGAGAGCCGTGTGATGGTTTTTGGGCGAAGTCGCAGCCGCGCAGGTGTTCCTTGACCGCTTTGCAAGCGTGCGCCATGAGTTGCACAGAGAGTAAGATGCAAATTTGGCCTGTATGCGAATGATGAGCATCGAACACGGATATGGATACATGCGCACTTTGTATAGACTAATGCTGTAAGGTAAGCACCGGCAGCAAGACGGACAAGCATTTGTCTTAGGTGAGTCGGAGGGGGGTTATTTTCTGTCGGCTATGACTGTACGCCGGGGGTGCAGTCAGCAAGGTCGTGTTCATTAATATCAACCTGTTGCAGCTAAGAAAAGAAAGGAGGATGAAAACTGGGCAACAGGTGGGACCCCAAAGCATCTTAGAAACCGCACGGAAACTTTTGAATGATCGTCTTCATCTCCGGGCGATCTGTTTGTTGGGACGATGCTGATGGTGCTCATTTTGAGACGACGAGACAGGGCCCCCGACGGGACACCCATGAGAGATGATCTAAATCACGTTTTCACAAATGAGCACATCCGGCACTGTGATTTGGTAGCCGCGATCCGAGGGCGAGGATCGCAAGGCATGTGTGTGGGGGGTGGCTAGTAGCAGTGATCGCTGTCACGAATGTGGTGACGGTGCTTGTTTTTTGGTGTTTGTTGATGTCGTTGTTATTGACGTTGGCTGTGGCTGGCATTGTTATGCGGGAATGCACTGACAGCCACTGTCGTATATGGAGAACGCATGGACAGGCCGGCTGTGGCCTCTGGACGTGTGCTGTGGGGCCAGCTGAGAGAAGGTTGTGGCTTCCGATGGTGGCGGCCGTTGAAGCACGACACTTTGCTTCCTGCCGAAGGAGGACTGAGCGCGCGACGGTGAGTAGAATACGTGCACGATGGCTCGACTGCCTGTTGAATGTGGGTCGCGACAATGTTCATGCGCTCGGCGATGGCGTCGAAAGCAGCGTGGGATGCGCACACAGCTGGCGGCCGTAGATGTGCAAATTATGAAGGCTTGTTCCGGGCGGGACAGGAGCTGCTGGTGTCGCACCTTGATTGAATTGGGAGAAGCCTCGCCTCTGTGCGCTTGGGCCGCCCTGGGTCGTGACTACGGCAGCTGTTGCCCGTCACTGAAACGCCCACACGCGGGCTATCACGCCAATCGACGGGCGCCTGCACCACAGCCACATCGCCCTCCCACATCGCCCCTCCCACACCCCTCGTCCCCTCCGGCCTCGCAGCGGTTGGCCCTGTAGCACGGCGGGCATGTCGTCGAGCGGCCGTCTCACCTCTGCGCCGCCGTCGGCAGGCATCGCATGCGCTGATGCTGGGCGCTGATTGTGTGCTTGCTGCAAGCATCGCATCTGTCCAGGCTCCCGCTCGTCTTCTGCTGCAAGCAGGGAGGATCGCCCCAGGGTGCCAGTCTATTTTGGCCAAGTGCCATGAAACGCAATCTGCCAGCGCGCCCTCGACCAGCGACCGAGGCACCACGACCTGGCCCTATGGCTCTTCTGGGAGAGCGGGCGAGGGCTGGCCCAGCTTCGCCGGCGCGCGCAAAGGGGGCGCGCGGCGGCAGCATGGCGAAAGAAGACGGGCACTCGCCAGCATGACCATCCCAAGCGGCCTCATTGCGGACGTGTAATGATGGCATTCACCTCTCAGCGGCGACAGCTCGCACAGAGCACGCTGCCCAGCGGCTCCCATGCCCGGACGGTTCTTGTCCTCGCGCCTGACTGGCTGGCTCCATGCACACCCCATGGAGCTGTTCCTGGCTAACAGCGCCGCTGACTGGTCCCTGCCGCCGGCTGTCCCTGAATGAAATTAACTACTGCCAGGGGCCGACTATCCTGGTCCATCTGTGCGCCCGCCGTGTGCTTGGCCGACTTGCCTGCAATCATCGAGCCCGTTTGTTCATATAGAGCCTCCCCGTCCCCTCGTTGCTTTCTCCTCACCACCGCAAGGCTCAATTTCCTTCACCACACTCGCTTTTCGCTAGTCTTCGGACGTGTCCTTCCTTTGAACAAACTCCAGTCACTCTTTCCTGGATTCAACAGTACACTTCGTGGAATTGACTTCCCCTCGATTTCTTTCGTCGACATCAATATCCAACTATTCAAACGAATTAAAGAGCAAGGATCATTTGATTTTCCACAATGAAGCTTACCGTCACCTTCCTCGCCGCTCTTGCGGCTGCTGATGCCGCTGAGGCCCGCAGCCACCGCCAGGCTCGTCGCCAGTACGGCTCCGGCTATGACACTGGCTACGGCTCCGGATACGGCAATGTCCCAGCCGTCAGCTCCAAGCCGGTCGCACCAGCCTCGTCTGCCGCTCCCGTCGAGTACAACTCCTCGGTTGCCCCGGTCTTCGTTTCCAGCGCCCCACCTGCCGTCTCCTACTCGGCCACCCCAACTCCTGCTGCTGGTGGTGACTACGGCAGCGGCTACGGCGAGGCTCCTCCTGCCGGTGGCGAGAGCTCCAAGGTTCCCTCCCCAGCAGAGAGCACCCCAGCTGGCGGTGAGGGTGCTCCCTACCCTCCTCCTGCTGCATCCTCTGCCGTTCCTCCTGCGGGCGGCGAGTATGGCACTGGCGTTCCTCCCGTCCCTGAGGTCCCCGTTGGTGCCAGCTCTGCCCCTGGTGTCTACCCATCCGGCGCTGTGCCCACTGGCGCCGTGCCCTCAGGCGGCTATGGCGGACCCGAGTCTGACAAGCCCGTCAAGGATGCCTCCAGCTACCCCCCAGTTGGCCCAACTGGTGTCTACCCACCACCTGGCTACCCTGCCGGCCCAACCGGCACTGGCTCGTACCCCGGCTCTGCCACTCCTGTGAGCGACTATGTCACCAAGACGATCTACTCCACCCAGATCTACAGCGCCTCCAACTCGCTCTACGCCAGCTTGGTCCCCATCGGCACCACCGTCTGCGCTGAGTCTGACCTCCCTGAGGCCACCCCCGCCAGCCAGATTGTCAGCGAGTACCCCGTCTCTGAGGTTGTCAACACCTACACCGAGACTCTCGTCTACACCGTTGGTGTCGGCTCCACCGCCCACCCAGTCACCACTGAGGTCACCTCCACCAGCACCAAGACTCTCTACCAGACCGTCGTTGTTACTGTTGGCAAGCCCAAGCCCACTCCCGACAACGTTCCCGTTGGCTCTGAGGGCACTCCTGATGAGGGCTACCCCGTCGGCGAGTCGCCAACTGGCACCCTTACCATCAAGTCCACCTCGACCACCACCAAGTACGTCACCGTCAAGCCAACTCCCTCCGCCAATGTTCCCGTTGGCACTGAGGGCTACCCCACTGGCCCTGCTGGTGGTGCCGGTGAGGACTGCGCTGCTCCCGTCACTGTCACCGTTACTGCTAAGGAGACCGTCTACGTAACCAAGGGATCCAACAAGCCCTCCGGCACCCCTACTCCCGGCAAGCCTACCTCCCCTGAGGAGGAGACCCCTGAGAAGCCTACCTCGCCTGAGGAGGAGTACCCCGAATACCCAGCTGCCAACCCCAGCAAGCCTGCCACTCCCACCGGAAAGTACCCCATTGGCAACGGCACCTACCCTGCCGGCCCAACTGGCTTCCAGACCTCAACCAAGCCTGCTTACCCCACCGGAACCGGCTCGTATGGCTCTGACGTCCCCACCAAGCCCAGCGAGACCTCCAGCCTTCCCTACTTCTCCTTCGTCTCCGAGGTTCCTTACCCTGCTGAGACTCCCAAGACCCCTTCCAACGGAGAGGCCTACCCTTCCTCGACTCCCGCAGCTGCTGAGTCTAGCCCCGTCTCTCCCCCCAGCGGTGGCGAGTACGGCTCCGGCTACGGCGAGGTCCCCGCTGCCTCTTCCGCCGCTCCTCTCGAGACCCCTTACCCATCTGAGGTCCCCGCTGAGAGCGAGGTCCCATACCCAGCCGAGACCCCTGAGGTTCCCTCTGAGGCGGAGGCTACCCCTACCCCAGCTGGCTCCGGCTACGGTAGCGGATACGGCGCATACTAAGCGTCAACTTTGACTGTAGATGAGTTGATGCGTTCTGTATGAATGCTATGTCCTTCCATATAGTGTTCAGGGTCACTTGATCCCTTTCTTGCATGTCTTGTCTTCGTTCCGTTTTGTTTCAGTCTCCTCGGGCAGGGGCAGTGCTTGGGAGGGTTTCGTTTGTCACTTGCAGTTGGAAGAAAAAAGAATGGGGGTAAGGCAGCTACCATGTACACGACAATATATACTGTACTTTCCCATACCCACACTCTTCTGCAACGTGGAGACCTTGAACGATGGACGGAGCAAGAGGCAGCGATGTCTTACGATTTCCTGTTCTAGATATTTTCCTATGTTGTATCACTGATTGGAAAGGGACCATCAGGCATGGCGCGGAGTTTTTCCCACATTCTACAGTAGCACTTTTTATTGAATCAACTTGTTCCCACTGAAACCTTGATCCCACTTTCTTTCTTTTTCGCGCTCGCTCCCGCTCATTACCTGTGAACTATTTTGATCGCATTTGGGGAACAAAAAATCCATGTCGATGCTCAATCATGTTCATTCAGCATTGATCTCCAAGACCCGTCACCAAGCCGTGATTCACAACGAGTGACAGCCTCCCGCAAACCTTTCGGTTTCCGTACCTAAAAGTACAATCCTTGCACGCCCATGCGCTCAAGCAATACAATCGGCAGATATAACCCCCCCCCCCCCCGGGGCACCATACCAGTTTACAGAAGGTGGACGTTTCAGTGCAACCCGGCGGGCCGGAACCGCGATACTTTGTTGCTTCGCCTCCCCCTTATTCTGGAAAGAACCCACGGCTAACCCCAAGTTTGGCTAAAAGTAATGCAACTCCCCACTAGCAAAGTCCGGAAACAGTCGTGTTGCGAAGCTCAATGGAGAAATGAATATAGGATGATCTTTATTTATTATTATTTTTCTCTTATTTAAATTTTTTAGGAAAAGCTCGGTTCGCTTTCCGAAGGGTTACGGGGCGGGGGGGGGCAACTATTGTGTTCCAATAGAGGACGCGCGGTTAGGGTACATGTCCCTCTCTCGCCTAGCTGTGAAAAAGCATCGGGAAGTGAGCAGTTAGGGTTTTTGCAGGAAAGCATCGCTGCGTACGGGTTGGCCTCGGCGCAGAGCGTAATCTTGAGAAGTGAAATGTAATGGCCGAATACGCGGATGGAGCATCGTGCATGACCGTTGCGGCCTGGGGGTCCGAGTCAGAGGAATTGGCGGTGTATCGCCGCAATGACATCGTTCGCAAGTGGATTCCGCTCCATCCGAGTAAGCACCCTGATGGGGGGGTCCTGTTTAGCTTCAGTAACAGTTTTCTATCCGCCGTGTCGGACATATGTCGATTTACGCGGCCAGTCTGTCCGATCGTGTTCGAAGGAGCGAGCCCATGGAGCTTCCGCGACTTGCCGTTGATACGACTCTTTCGGGGTTGTTTAGGGGCAAGGACATGGGATGCACCATGCGCGATTCAGAAGTGTAAATGTGCAATGTCTGCATACGTTAGTGGCTGTTAGTATGGATGTGATATAGATCGGCATTTGCGGTGTTGGTGTTGGAGAAGCCTACCAAAAGCCTCATTTGGGGGCTTGCGACTAAGGGCCGCAAACGCTGATCATCATCTTGGCCATTATTGCTGCGCACGTTCGTCATATCCTCTACAAGTGGCGTAATCAAAAGCATGTGCCACACCAAGTTCACAAGACAGTATCGATTGAGTCAATGTAAGTATGGATGATGTGACAAACTATAATAGTTCCATTTGTGGTCTCGAGGCTCAGCCGAGTAAGTTCCTCCAGTTCAAACTTTACTCGGCAGAATGAGGATGCCCGAGAACGCCCAGAAGAATTGACCGAAAGTTAACACTTTTCCCCTTCAACGCCAATGGAAGCTCATCATGATCATGTCCCTTCCGGGTATAGATGTCCCAAACTCCAGAAAGTATGCCTTGTCGTTACCCATCCGAGAAGAACTCGGTCCCCAAATATCGACAAACTAGTACTCACCATCAAAATCGAAGCCGCCCCTGTTTCGTCCGCCGTGCCCTAGATGCCTTCGCACCCAGAATGGATGATACGTCGAATAGTCCCTCTGACCACTCAATCCTAGCTGCCCTGCCACATTAACATATCCATCTTCGTTCTTCTCCAGGCCCGTCATGACCACGTTGCCTAACTTGCCCCCAAAATCTGTATCCTCGTCCCATTTAGCACGACAATACGGACAGGTTGCTTTGCCTCTGGATATGGTCATCCACTTCTGCATGCAGTCTTTATGTACGTTGTTGCCACAGCTAGCCTTGCAATAGACTATTGCTTCTCTGTCATCGAGCTCGTCGTAACAGATTGGGCATTCGCCCTCAATGGGTTTGCGATTACCGTCTTGCCCATCCTCAGTACCATCTTTACCGTCCGTCTCAACACCCGGAATGGGTGGTGCGTTCTTGATGATCTCACGTAATTCAGACGTGGTGAGAGCTAATTGGTACGCAAATTGCTCTTGGGCCTTCTGAACTCGTAGCATGACATAGATGATATGTTTGCACTGGTTTCCTTTTCTCGCATGGGGACAATCGCAGCTTGGTACGAGGCCAATTGATACAGTGTATACATTTCCAGTCGATCCTGCTATGACAACCTTCTCTTCTGGCACATCATCAGATCCACGCCGTTCCCGTGAAAGGACCGTAAGACGTTGGGTGAGTGCACGCTCTTTGACTTCCAGATAACTCTGTGGTGGTCGGGGACGAAATCGCCGAAGGCGCTTTTCCTCAGGAGGCACATCGCTTTCGTGCTTGCGCTTGCCCTTCTTCTGGTGTGAAGTCTTCTTTGGTGAGTTCACGGTAAGGTCGATAACCTCGGGTGGCTGCTTGAGCTTCTTTGCCTTCTTGGGCGCATTATAGCCAAAAGGCGCTTCTTCGTCTTCTTCTTCAACATAGCTTGCCGTCTTACGCTTGCGCGCTGATCGAACAATTGGCATATTGGTATCCATGACGGCAGGTGGAACTTTGGTCGGGAGAAGAAGTGCGCACGTAATGGAAGGCGAGAAGTGACACAATTTCAATGCCGCGACTATATGTAGTGACTTTACATAGGATGGCAGAGATAATTGGGATGTGGTAAACGTAAAGGTGGAGATGCAAGTGGCGACAACGATGGAAGATCGCGCTTGCCGAACAAACGTGGGTGCACGTGATGACGTATGTCGCTATCACTTTATGTTGGGCCTCTGCTTTGCATTCTGACGATTGGTCACATTGAGTCCTACTTTATAACTACACCTGACATCTAAAGAGGCACATCCTTACTTCCTGCCTCACATTTCTTATGTTAGTCTGACGCAGTTCAAGCTGGTCGAAACGTAACAGAATGCTTTTCTTCACTACTCAAAGCAGTCGGAAAGACTATATGCAACTGATTCCACACTATGATGCAATCCGCCGTATAGGTAGCACTAATCTTGAATACTCTTTAGGCTCCCACATGCACACAACGCGGTTTCTACTTTCGTAAAGCTCTGAACGATAAATGTGTCATATGAGAATCGCATCACACGCCAGTCTTGTAGAATCACTTGCATATCGAAGAATCGAATTCCTCGAAATCTTTGAGGAAAAGTCATCAATACTGCTAGCAACCACCTAGAGGAGAAGGTGTCGTAACAAGTGATGCTCTACATTCCCTGCAATACTCAACGCACTTCTTTTCTTGCAGTTTCGCCGTTTACTACCACCTCCATTTATTTTATGTTCTAAAGCTCATAATCAGATAGCGGTGACTGAAACATGTTAAGGACTTAATACCGCAAAAATTGGGGCTGCCTAGCTCCACTCCGTGCACTGTACCTGTTTGTTCCCTTTCCAAAATGTGGTACCACCACTATCAACACCACTACAACGTCATTAGTGAACGCCCATGATCAATTTAACAGTATAGGTATCTTTGAAAACATGCGAATATAATGCACAATCTCCTACACGTCTTGCTCCGTTCATTCTACCTTCCTTGTCTTCCGTTTTTAGCATCGCCTGTCCCAGTCCATGCCTAGGCTCGTTCATCATGACTCTGTAGCTTGAATCAGTCATTCGTAACTCACTTGTAAACTCGTCTGGATCTATCATGCTTGTCGTCTGGTATGCTTGTCTCAGATACTAAGATTCGTGGTTTCCGGCCATAGGGCCAGAATGCGGTCTACACGCATCGAATTCACTTCAATTTCTTTCTATAGCAATACACACAATATTCAAAATCTGCTACGCAGAATAATGTTTCCGACAATGAGGAGGAAGCCGGTAAATATCTCCAAACGTTCGAGTGGTCACTTAGTCGCATCGTTCAGCCGTCCTTCTCTCAAAGATGGTTTTCTGATTAATGGATCTTGAAAAGGTGCATACCAAGGCCGTACTTCACGAGCGCTTGTATTTCTAACAGAACATTTTATCGCACTAATCTGTAGCATCTTTTCGCAGGCTCCGGATTGTTGTCCTTCCACTCTTTAGCACCAATTGTATATACTCTTCAAGAAGAACCCGTAAATTATCTCGTAGTGGAAACAAACACAATTATGACAAACAATACTCTCATAAACCTGTTTCTTCCCTTCCATCCACTCAAATTATGCATTATAAACGCGTGCCAGATGACCTCGAAGCGTTCTTCTCTCAACAAGTTGAGCTCATGAACCTCAAGGCTTCAAAAATGGCTAATTTTTTCGTGCACATTATTGCAACTACCTTCTATGTGATTCTGCCCCACGATGATACAATACTTCATAAACTTGGTCGTTGCTAGTCTGGCGCCGGGATTCACCTTCGTACTCATCTTGAATTTTATTTTGGGGTCGTCCTCTACACTACCATCTTTGCGGCTAGTGTTTATGGTTTTTTTGGGCCTGTAAGTATATCTGTTCTACTCCATGAGTAAGTAGAGAGGTGACAAGCACTATCAGTGGGAAGGGTCTGGGTAGCTGGCAAGGTTCTGCGCTTAGCGCAGGATGACATTAGTTTATATTTTACTCAACGGAGGTCAATTGCAGTGCTATTCGGAGGTTGGGTTAACCGTAGTTATTTCCAGCCATCTTAAAATAGCTAGCCGAAGTGATACGAGATGGTGGTTCACTAGTCTTCTGATTGTATCAGCGTAAAGGCACGTCGTACTTGACACCGAGAAGGGTTGCCTTCCCAATCTCCAAATACTTTATAGCTCTTTCAGGTTTTTAAGAGAAAATACTGCTCCCAATGTATAGATTTCTTGAGAAGAAAGAAAGAATATTGACGATTATCGCATGGTGTGACTTGGGGGGTGTAGTTGTAAGGCTAGAAGTTGGTTCGCGGTTCAGGAGGCAAAGTTTACAGTTTGAGACAGTTAGCATCCAGTCAGCTGGGTAGCAACGAAAGCAACAGCTCATTGGAATCAAGCTTTGTGAGCAGGCATTCTTCATCCCATGAAACGAAACCATATTCACCTTTGTAAGAGACTATGACAGTCAGCACACATGAGCACTGTGACTGTAAGCTGTTCCAATTCTAGGCTAGCTATACGCCGCTGAGGGGTAACTGAATGTTGCTTGTTCTCATGATAGACAATTTGGCCGAGATGTCCACACAATACCAAGCACATGTACCCTCTTAGGCCGAAGGAGGCAGAAATGATGCATAGAGTCGTTCGTGAACTTGTGGGCCCGCTGGAAGGCTAAGACCCAATCAGGCGAACTAACGAGCGGAAGGCGCATTGCAGCCATCGGGGCGGGATCACGACTCCTCTTCCTCAACGACCAATTAGACACGTCTTGCTACCCCAGTGCGTCCGAAACAAGCTGAATCATGGCAGCTCCAAAACAAAAGACGCAGCTCAGGTAATCTGCCTAATGTCAGTATGGGTCGTTTGCCAAGGGAGGAGGCTGGACAGCCTCGACGGACGCCGTGAAGAACCCAACCGCCCTGCCTTGATCAAACAATCATCACTCTGTCTGGGTTAATCTATACTACTTGCTATTGCCCATTGTACGCTTTTTGAGATTGCATCGGTAGCACCACAGGTTAGTAGTCCGTAGAATTCGGTCAGGTAAGCGCCGGCGGGCGGTCCTACCTCGACCTGCACGCCAATCTCCCCAATATTACAACCGAGTTTCTCGCTCCAAACCCATTGATAAGATTTCGCGAAACTAACGCGACGCGATCTCCAGCTTCGCGACACCATCTTCAGAATGCCAGTCGAGCTCCGCAAACGCAAAGAAGCTCCCCCGGCGCCAGTGCGCCCGGCCAAAAAGAAGGCGCCTGCTAAGGGCAAGAAGCCTGGGACTGAGAAAACGGTTGTTGAGAAGGTCCAGGAAGCTGTTACTGAGAAGGTTGAAGCTGTCAAAGAGGCAGTCGTCGGGAAGACAAATGGCGCCGCTGCTGCTACTGGCGGCGCGCCCAAGGTTGGCGATACGATTGACCTGACGACCTTTGGTGGTGAAGTTGAAACCAACGACGGCGACAAGACGACCCTTGCGAAACTTGTAGAAGAGAGCAAGGGTGGCGTCGTGCTGTTCACGTATCCCAAGGCTTCAACACCTGGATGTGAGTTACAATTCTCCCTGCTTCATACCTGTTACGCGGTTCATTGACGTGGTTTCGTTAGGTACCAACCAAGCCTGCCTCTTCCGCGACTCCTATACGCCCCTTACCGCAACCGGCTATAGCATCTTTGGTCTCTCGAACGACAGCGCGAAGGCGAATACAACATTCAAGACGAAGCAGAAACTCCCTTACACGTTGCTCTGTGATCCTGCACAGACCCTTATCTCAGCCATTGGCTTGAAGAAGGCGCCGAAGGGTACTACGCGTGGTGTTTTCGTGGTTGACAAGTCTGGCAAGGTGCTTGCCGCTGAGCCTGGAAGTCCCGCTGGGACTGTTGCAGTGGTCAAGAAACTGGTTGCTGGTGGTGCGCCTACCGATGGAGAGGGTAAGAAGCAAGAGGATAAGGAGGCTGCGAAGACAGCTGATGAGGTCGCTGATACTGCAGCAAAGGTTGACAGCAATGAGGCCTGATAGTAGTTATGTCTTTAGCATTGTCATTTCATGTTTGATGTATGATTCTCCGTTTTGCTAACGAGGAGCTTGAAAGGATTGCGGAACCACTAGCTAGCTTCACATTTATCAAGCGTTGTTTTGCCCACTTAAAACTTGAGTTGCTTCCTTTTGCATTTTGTTTTCTAGAGGACGTTTCCAATGCCATCAGTCTTCGAAACTGGTAAATTTCTGAAAACTTCACCACTGCTTCGTTCTGTAGTTTTATATGGAAAGCTCCTAAGATTTACGGTCATCCAATCTACCATTGAAACAGAAAGGGACTGATGATCATGAGTCTATTGCATCGTACAGCTTATTGTGGCAGAGTAGTTCATAGACTGTCATAAAAGACTGAGGAGCAGGTTTCATTTGCAGTAGCGACCAAGATATACCATGTCCTAGGGTTGGTCGTCACGCGACAAGGTAGTGAACCTGTTTCTTCAACTTGTCTCTCGATAAGTAGAAGACTGTTACTGCATTTTGAGTGAAGATACTCTGCAGTATGTTACCATGCTGACCTCAAAGGCTTGGAAGCACTCAAGGACTTGGGTTTCGCTTCACAAAAGTTTTCAAACTCTACAGAGTCTTCGATGCTCTACACAGGCCGGATCCTATGGAGGGAGCGGACAAAGCAATGAGAAATAAATCCTATTGGTCGAATACCATGCATGAAGCCACTCCACACTATTAGTTCTAACTCTAGTTCGTTCAATGAACGCTTCCTTTGAAGGCCATTCTATGGGCCCCTCATGAAAACATGTTGAGTCGTTTAAAACATTCTCAAGAGACGAGAACTTGTTGCATGTATTGAGGCGCTCCCTTGAAACGAGAATTAGATGTAATCTACTAGCCATTGAGCAGACAACTAGGATACGAGCATGAACGCACATTACAATCCCAGATGTCCCTGCCAAGTCTCCATTCTGCCGTGGAGTTCCGCCTTTCTGACAAGCATAGCTTCCCGGAGCTTGAACCACTTGCCTCACGTATCAACCCCACCATCTTCTGTCATAGGCACTTGGCGCTCAGCTCTGTGCCCAAAAGCATTCGGAGTGAAGTGACTGTTCCTGCGCCCACATTCACAAGATTTCAAGGCTCAGTGAGACAACCACAATGGCCTCGCGACTGGTGCTGGTCCTAGGTGACCTCTTCATACCAGACAGAGCTTCCGTATGTCTCTCAATATACATCTTTACAATGCTTGACCTCACAAACTTACAGGCTACATAGGACATCCCCGCAAAGGTATGCGCTCACTCGTAACCTACTGTCATCTACGCCAATCGCATCTCACCCACCGCTCGCAATGCACTCAGCGACTTACCAGCTTTATAGTTCAAGAAACTCCTCGCGCCCGGCAAAATAGGCCAAATCCTTTGTCTGGGTAACATAACCGACCGTGACACGTACGAGTTCCTCCGCGCCATCGCACCAGACCTACAAATTGTAAAAGGCGACTTCGATGTCGAAGCGCCCAATCTCGCACTATCCAAAGTTGTCACGCATGGCTCCTTACGCATAGGCTTCACACACGGACACACTATCATACCACCTGGCGATGGCGATAGCTTGCTGATCGCGGCGCGGCAGATGGATGTGGATGTGTTGCTATGGGGAGGCACCCATAGGTTTGAGGCATATGAGATGGAGGGCAAATTCTTTGTCAACCCGGGGAGTGCAACAGGAGCCATGAGTACAAGCTGGTGGACCGAGGAGGAAGATCCCACCCCGAGTTTTGTATTGATGGATGTGAGTATACCCTGAATTTCTGAGGAACATGTTAGCAGCGCAATGAGTGAGGAGAGTTTGTGACAGTGGACCATTCGGCTAACAGCGGGATAGGTGCAAGGCGATGTTCTCGTGCTGTACGTTTACCAGCTACGCAAGGACGCGGAAGGCAACGAGAATGTGGCGGTGGAAAAGGTATCGTTTCGGAAAAATGGCGGCGGTGTATCATAGACGGCGTTACAGTCAGCGGCTTCATACGGCTAATCACAATGGCATGATATCATGAGAAATACAACTGTTCCACGGCTTTAGCACAATGCTGCAAAATTATTACATAACCTCTTTGAATGGACATGGAATTGCCACTCGGACTTGCGCTATTTTCTGCTGTACCACAAAGCCTGCACATGGTAACCTTTGGGGCTAGAGGAAAATTGTTGAGCAACTATGCGGCAAAATGCATGTTGCTCAGACATGCTTGTGTCTCCTCCAGGCCTGAAGCAGACCCTGGAGCTCAGCTGAGGCTCATGCCATCATGCCGTTGTCCTCCGCGAACCCCATATTTTGTAACAATGATGTGATCGCCCGGTGAAGTTCTGTAGCACCACTGCACGCCCTGTCAAAATATCGCCTCGCACAGCGTGGCTAACTTCTCCGCATCATGCCACCAGAACGTTCGGCATTTCGCCCGCGGAGACCGATCAAAGTGCATCACCTCCGCCCGAGAACTTCGTGTACAGCCCGATCAACGTGTTCGGACAAGCTTGGCATTGTCGCAATCATGCCGTAATTCCTCTCTCCTTTGATCTTCCTGCCTTGACCAAAGTCTATCTCTCCTCCATCAAAGTCTCGAATATGCCCACCAGCCTCTTGGAACAGTATGTGTCCACCAGCGTGATCCCATATGTACGTAAACCTATCTTTTGTTTTTGGAATGCGTACCATGACGTCTGTTGCTCCGAGGGTGAGCGCGACGTACTTGAGCTGCTGTGACCAGAGTATTGTGCCTGGCCAATTGGAGCTTGCACCAAGGCTGGTTGCGACGGCTTTGTGCTCCGTTTGAGATAGAGAAGTCTTGCCTATTGTAGCCTCGACGAAGTTCAGGTTTTCAAGGGATGTCGTGGGGAGTTCGCTAAGGTCTACGCGCCGTGGAGCTCCTAGTTCGGCACGGTGAACGGAGCGTATATGGGTCCCTTGCCCCTTTACAGCAGAAAGCACAACTCCAAAACCGGCCTCGTCGACTTGGTCTTCATGGAGTCGAGTCTGTCCGAGCGGGCCGTGTACATCGAATGCTAGGTTTGGACATCCGATTACACCAACTTGCTGCACGCCATCAACGAGCAAGCACAGACAAACAGCATACTGCTGCCCCTGCATAAATGTCATTGTCCCATCAACGGGATCCATAACCCACACTCTACCCGATCCTGTGATTTCGCCTTTGCCGCCGAGGTCAATGAGGTCGAACATGTTCTCCTTGCTTGCGGGGAAGGTCAAAGCTTCTGCATATTCATCCCGCACATGCTGCATGTCGCCCGTCCCAGTCACTCCTGCATCAGCCTCCTCTTTCGCGCGCAACACAAGTTCCCAAACTCGGTCTCCCAGAGTTTCATTCGAGCGGAGTGCATCGGCACTCTCCTCACCAATGAATGCATCATCGGGAAATCTCGCATGTATAGCGGCAATGAGGAGGGCTTGTGCGGCGAAGTCCGCAATTGTCACTGGAGAGTCATCCGCTTTGGTTTCAGCGGAGACGTGGTTCTTGAGAGTGCGAAGTACCGATTTCGTAAGAAGTGATGCATTGTGGACTGCCTTCAATGCGAGGTGGAGCTCTGCAGTATAGGGTGGTGTTGTCATCGTTTGATTGTGAGATTTTTTGATTGTCGACGTGATTGTGGTGTGCAGTTGGGTTTGGATATTAGCTTCAATTGTTAGTTTTAGATGAGGTGAGGTCTTCTGGGCCACTTCTCGTAAGCGAGGTATGTGGATAGGCCATCTTGCAGTAGCAAATTAACAAACGCGCTCTTCAATTTGAAGAGCTAGAGCTTTATGCTTGCATTGCTGCACTCAGTTCTCAACAACTTGACATGAAAATAGCCAGGAATAAACGGCTCTTTGAGTCAGACGTGGCTATGGTTTGAGAAGATAAAATACCGGGCGCGAGTCATAAAGAGCGGTCGGATCCGAAGACTTGACACGAACGTTCGGGGCCCTGACGGACCGAATGATGATATTGACACTATTGTCGGCGCTTCCAGAGGTTTGGAAAGTTTGCATCTCCCCGAGTACGTCCGCAATTGTTTGCCCTTTGGCGAGAACAGCGATCGGGAAGTCAAAATCAGCGGGAGACGACAAGTCCAATGCGCGGTACCCGCAAAACGGCCCGACTTTAGAGAACTTGCTGTGATCGGGAGATGGCCTCTAGGATCAGGCTTCAATAGACGAGGCTGCTGGCTATTGAATTCCCGTGACGGGAAGCGAACCGTGCAGCGTTCACGATTGATTGTCCGCCCCCTACTGCGGCGTGACACAGCGTCGCTGGAGTCTGTTGTTTGCACATATTGCTCATTACTAACTGCATTTCAGCATTCCGCATGGTCCTCTCGGTGGTCCTATATGTTGTGTTCCGAACTCCATAGTGCTTGGCAATATACAAACAGACAGGTACATGCTTGACACTGTTGGTTGCGTGCTCGAGCCGTCAAGATGATGCAGGCACGGGAGAGGCAGAGCTGGTGCATATACAAATTCATGTACAACACAGAGAGTAGCTCACCCCAGTAAAGTTTTCGCAGTGATACCTCAAGTATCTCGCCAGGGAGCCTGAAAGGGGTCAAGACACACTTGAATTGTATATTAAGCACGTATGTGGGGACTTGAGGGTAAGGGGGCATCAGTTTGATTCGTATAAAAATAAGGGTCAAAACCTCTTGCGCCACCTTGTTTCGAGGAGGGTTGAAGTGGTATTGTGGTTGATTGACAAGGCTGTCGCCCGTTTCGAAAGGATTGCAATGACAGGAACGCATGGTTCTCCTTCTGGCAATGTCGCAATTCTCATCGTAAAGGGACTGGTGCCCGTGGTAATTGTGGGGAAATGAAGCCACTGCCAATCGTCACGGGCGCCAATTTCTGTTTTTGGCTCTCGTGTTGGCCTGTGCCATAATTGTTCTTGGTTGACGAGTCGTGGTCTATGAACACCAGGCGCGGCAGGATTCCTGATCGCTTACCCATGTCAGGTCCTCCTCCAGGCACAGCACCCCAAGCCTCGAGACAATGTCGGCTGAATGCCTTCTGGGTACAATGCTGTCATTCCTCCTCCCGTGAGCGACTTGACGCTATCCAACTTTGCTTGATTTTGCAGGAACCTCGTTAAGCGCGACGATACTGAGATAAGGGCTCTCGTTCCTGCAGCTGCCTGTCAATATTACGAGCATTGGACGGCTGTGAAGTGTGTGTCTGAACCTTGAAAAAAGCAACGTGGGGGTTGTCTTACCTACCCCGGTTCGAAGCTCATACGGACGAATTAAAGAGTCGGCTTCATCTGCAAGTCACTCAATGGCGTTTCCCGACACGAACGGCGTGCCGCCTGCATGACCTTGGAAGAGGGCGCCATTTTGCATATCGACTGTATGCTCTGGTAGGAGAGCAAGGTCTTGAACCGAGCCTGATGATTATCTCGCTTCCTGGGGCCAAGAGAGGATGAGAACGTTGATGGACAAGCGCTCGCTGCAAGACATCAGACGTGTGGAGGACCCTCAAGTGCATCGCTTCGCCCTCAGCGCATCAAGCCGCTTCACCCCAATCGGTCAGGCAACAGACCGACCTGGACCCTACCTGGCGGCCTCCTGTCTTTATTGAGGAGTTCGGCGATGGCGAAGCAACCATTGATCGGTGGGCAGAACGCCTGTTCGGTTGCCTATCTGGCTGTCTATGGCTTGCGCAGTCCGCCGCGAGAGTACCCTCAGGTGTGCTATCAGACAGTACCAAGCGGCAGTTGAAGTGGTGTTGTATATCGCAGATCGTTTCATGCAGCGTCGAGGCGAGCTTCTGTCAACTTGCGAATAGCAACGAAGCCATGGAATATCCGAGAGCGACAATGTTGTACACGCAATGCGCGGCTAGAAATGTCTTCAGTTGCCGCACTGTGTGACTTATGCTTTTCTTAGGCCGCTGATGGATCGTCTATGGTGGTTGCATGATCAGTACGAGACGCGCCGCATTCCAAGCTTGTAGACCTTTTACGAGGCTGAATGGAGTCACTCAGCATTCCGTGTGTGCAAAGTTTTCTGCTTACGGGACGGGTGGGTGAGAAGGTGTCGTGACACGGACCCCTGCGTCTGAGAAAAGCATGCCTTCGCTCGCCATCATGACCAAAGATAGCGAACAGGCCTAACACTGGGGTAGAGCCGGCTATGTGTGCAAGACCCACAGCACCAAGGACACAAGCTCGACGGATAGCAGCATGTTCAAGAGTGAGGATGGGATATGGCGCAAGGGTGAGGCATCGGCACAAGCTGTCGAGCAACGATAACGAGAGCAGACGGCTTCACAGGGGTGGGGATTGCGTGGGCGCAACAAGAGGTGCACCCATGACCGCTGAAACCGATAACTGTTGCTCGCCCGTTGCGTCGAGGCGACGCTCGAACAGGAAGTCTCGTACCTACATTTGCACTGTCAGTCATCTGCCCGTCCGGCGCAGGGCAGAGCAGATGACTAGGCCGTCGGTTCGTCATCCAAGGAACTTCTCGGGATCACGCACTCGGGCGGTGGTGTGTGTCTGCTGAGGGTGCGCCGACGACTGCGCGACTTGGGCTGATGCTGCCCGCGACGGAAAACTTTTTTCCTCTTGCTTGCGCGCAGCGGTCCAGCGGCCAGCGGCCAGTAGCCAGCGCGCTGCACATGAGAAAATCTCCCTCGTTGAGCGAATCGTCGCCGTGCAGCGCAGGAGCGTGTTGGCAGCACCGTGGTGGCCAAATCTCGGGCTGGGCGAATGGCAGCCAGTCCGCGGTGCACCTGTTCGCTGGAAACGACGCTCCAAGGCGCAGGCCTGGACTAGTGCACATTCGCGAGAGGGGTGCATGAGGCAGAGGGTATGGCGGTTGCGTGAAAATAATCATCCTGGCCACGCCAGCTTGGGACCCACGCTGCGCAGTGCGGAGGTGTGCATTGCTAGCGCTGAATGCGTGGGGAGGCCTGTCCTCGGCCTCGTCAGGCACAGACCCTGCTCTCCAAGGCCCGGCCTTTAACTATCCATCGCCTCCTCCCGTTCTCCACAGAGCTCTGTGCTTTTGCTGAAGACTCAAAACCCATCTCATGACTCTTGTTTGAAACCTCTTCGCTGCTCACTGCTCCACTTCTTCCACTCGTCTCCCTCCAGACTGTTCAACTCGTCTTCCCCTCTTGTCAGCACTTGCACTGCCTCGTCGGCGCCTACACCTGCACCGCTGTCCTGTCTCTGCCTCCTCTTTACCACTCGACACCACATTTCAACATGTCTTCCTCTCAGATGCAATGGTCCTACGACTACTGCCTGTCCTGTGATCGCCAGATTGTCGAGGGCACCTACTGCTCCCAGGCGTGCCGGTTGGCAGACCTGGAGAAGGCTGGCACTAAAGACGCACGAGCACCATCACAACTCTCCTCATCCGCTTCCTCGTCATCTTCGTCGTCGTCGTCGAATAATGGCTTCTACCTCCCGCCTGCCGTCAACTTCTCAGCATACAAGGCTAGCTCAACTGCACGAAGATTCGACAATGGCCCTTCCAGCCCATATCACTACTACCCAACCGCCAATGGCACCTACTTTGCACCTCCAACAGCCACAAGGCCATCACCACAGCGCAATCTCACCCCCTCATCGTCACAGTCGTCACTGGCATCTGCTGGCTCTCAAACGCAATCAGGCATTTCGCAACAAGCAGCGACTCAGCTGAATAGCTACATGCGATCATTTGACCAAACTCGAGACATCAAGAGGCGGTACACGCAATACTAGGCGATTTATTTCACGTGCTCTACGAGTACCAAAGAACCATTACCTTCTGGAGTTTCACGAGAATCACGACAGACGGATCACCGTTCACCATCCTCTAATTTGCATTCGTCTCGGCGCTTCGGACGACTGAGACAGATTGGCGTCGGTTCACAGGGGTTTCACATTGCATCAAATCGACGACCGTCACTTCTACGTTTCATCTCTGTACTATTTCTTATGTCAACACCAGCGAACACACGGCGGTGTACGATCAAAAAAGTATTTCATATTCCTCGGAAGGACTCGACATTCGCATGGCGTGCGATGCTGCATCCGGTGGTGTACCGAATTTGTTTTATTACGAGCATTTGCAGTCTGGTGTTAGGATTTGGCTGCATTGGAGCCACCAAGGCTTTCAGCCCCTGCTTTCGCATCGTTTTCGGTTGGATATCCCTCTCACTGTTATGGACGTTATCAATGACGCGTCTTATGTTGTTCCCACTCAGCACACATCAATGTACTTAGGTAGTCCGCTGCCTCAGGCATACATGAAATGGAACGAACGACCATGAGCGCAGACTCATGGCGATTTGCACACCCACCATGACTTGTCCACTTGCATTTTCTTGACATCCTGATGACAACCCCCTAGACACGCTTGTCCAACTCAAAACATGTCTCACTGTCATTGCAGATCCTAGGCGGACCCCTCAAACGACTCCACGTGACCCCAGCATCATCTCCCAAGCACAAAGACAGTCTAACCCATGCCGTTGTCCCACGGTAACGCAGCCACCCACGGACAGCAAGCCTCCCTGAAGCCCTGATTCGAGACAAAGCCCAGACCCCGTGCTCTCCCTTTGTTAGTCGCTGTGGCGCCTTAAGGTTTCGATTCTGTGATGTGCATGGTCAGATTGGTGAGACGTGGACGGCTGGTCTGCCCACGGAATTTGTTGTTCTGTCACACCCAGACCAGGAAGAATTTTCACGATGATCCATCTGTGCAGCCATGCCCAACGAGTTCGCGGCAGGCTTGTGAAGATGGACATAGGTGGCGATAAGCAGACACACTGGGAATGTTTGTTGAGGTCTCCCATCCAGGGTCACCAGCAGGACGGCACCCCCCCGAAGTGTTCCAGGGGAGCGGCAAGAGATACGGTTTGGCACTCTGCAGTCCCTTGACTCTGCCTGGGTGCCCACAGCCTATTGGACATCGTGTATGCATGCCCGCGGCCGGCGACACAGCCAGTGGCCAGACGTGCTGCAAGTGGATCCTACTCGCTCGCCCTTGGCTTCCCCGCATCTCTCGAACGGCCCGCGAATTACCATGGGTGTCTGAGCGCAGGGATTATCCCTCTCCAGGCGATGCAAGCAAGCGTAAAAGCAAATATCCCACGCTCCGTTCGTCATGCGGCCTTTGGCACAGTTGGCTCAGGAGGGGGATCTGCAGAGAGGGTGGTATGGCGCAACACGAGCGACTCTATTGATTTGACACTACCACCTTCATCTCCCCATAGTGGCGCATATCGTGGAGTGACTGCTTTGCAGCAGCCTCGTCGCAGACTTTTCCCTGACGCCTCGAAAACCTTCTCGGCCTCCCCCGGGACTGCCAGCTCAGTCGTCTCCACTTTGCAAGCGAGCCCGGAGATGATGGGCCATTGTCCGAACGGCGCCTGTCGGCATCCGACCCAGCAATTACGACACCAAGCCTCAACCCTGGCTATTCCGAAGTGTTATGTCATCAGTACATCGGAGCTTAATGCCAGTCCAGTGATCACTTGTGCCCCATGAGGATCCTGTCACACCAAACCCCAGCAGTCATGCCAGAGTGGTTGGGATGTACACCTCGCTTGGGAGCAGGGCTCTGTGGATACTTCCGAGATCCGACGATCCAAAGGGAAGCACGATAACCGTCACGGTCCGCTTCCTGACATTTCTCAATCACTTTCATAACACTTCAGAATTACCGAAGCGATCTTTATGATCGAGCAACATACTTGCTGGATCGGGACTACCAGATCCAACACTAGACGGGCAACCTGCATTCGACTCTTTAGTCCGATTGCGCATCTCAACAGAGAACTTTGACCACCGCGGCCCGGAGTGCACCAGCGAGTCCCCGACGGCTGCTTTTCCGTCCCGGAAATAATGCTGTGAGGCTGAAGGAGGCTCCGACGCTCGCCGAATAATATGAGTCAAGAAAGTGCTGAACCGCTACTGCAATGACTTTTTGTTGGCCATTGCGCGATGTGGCAGATTGTGTACGTGTGCTCGATTCACAGTGTTGCAAATCATCACAAAATAGATCGCGATGCTCGGCATAGTCAGTCGGCAATCACGCTTTTCCAGACTTCTGCGCGTGCCCAAAAAATGGCTTGAAAATGGCTGAAAAACTTCAGCACCATTCTCTTCTCGTTGACAAGTGCTTTGGTAGTTTGAAGCGTAACGAAAACTTCGTTTGGGGCGCGAAACGCTATGCACTCTGCCTCACATCAAGGCTTCTGGGCAATGATCGAGCACCGGAGAGGCATTGCACTGGCCAAAATTGCGATCATACCGACGGCAAGCTTGTGTCAGATCTGTCAAACCTCGTATATGCCAGGCACAAGATCAGCTCTTCCACAAAACGCCAACGAGATTCTTTCATTCGCCACGGAAAGGCTGCCCGCGACTGCAACAACCCAGACAGCACACGAAAGCGTTCAGCCTGTCTTATCACAATGCAAGTCACGGCCAAAATGCCTGAAGTGGCAGGTTCGTACCTGTTTTGGTCTTCATCGGGCGTCATGAAATATTGAAGTCGCCAAAAATCAAGGCAGTACCCTATCACAGCAGCTCGCTTATCGTTACTATTGAAATCCCTTTCGATCTATGGCGTAACTGGCTGTCAGGCACACAGAGCATTCGATGAGCAATATTTCTCTTCGGATTAGAGTTCCGAGAAGGCACAGAACCAAAATTTGCACTCCCTGGTTGTATAGATGGAACTGACATGGTAGAAGAGCCTCATTTGCGAGTGAAACAAGCCTTGGCCACGCATTGCAGATGATGTCTGCCAATGTCTATGACAAGGCTTACGTTCCTGAAGCGAGTCAACTAGGCTTGTATTGTTCACGTGCTGATGTTAATCAAGAGCAGGCTACTGTGGACCATGACTTATTAATTAGGAACTACGTCAACATGCATGCACGCAAATCGCTCATTGTAGATATCGTGGGGTTTGAAAGCTGTCGTGAAAACACTCGGCTTCTCCCGAGTGGGAGAGAACCAAAGTCAAAGCTGTGGGGCTGCCATGGGCGCGTGAGACGACGACACACCATACCTTGTCGAAGGAGTATGCCGGATCAGCAAGATGGACAATCAATTCACCCTGCGTCTAAGGGCATGCGTACGACAAAAGTGGGGAATCCTGAACAGGTAGTGTGACTGCCGGTCAAAGGTTATCCCCCCACGATTTTATCGTTCGGCACTTCAAAATATGGCAAAATGTCGCAACATGCTGAGTAGTGGTGCTTCGATTGACAAGGCTACTGGGATAGACATTTGTAGTTACCACGTGGACTCATAACGCATCGAATACCTTGACGAAACCATGTCACGAAAACAGCCTTAGAGCAAAATCCTTATGGGGGACATGATCACAACCTCCACGCTGGTTGCACCACTCCGCTCACTGCGCTTCACCCGGGGAGAGGGGGATGCACAATGACTTCAACAGCCCTTGAGGCGACACTCTAGAAGCCCATCCAACAGCACCCTTGTGATTGCAACAGTACACCACATATCCCACGTCTCGGTCTCCAATCCCGGAGCCATTCGATGTCCATTCGATGTCCATTGTATAATTCATTTTAGAGGGCTGCAGCCTTGTACTCCCTACTTTTGCAGCACTGCCTGCCTACACGGGAAGGATGCGCACATGTGCTATGAGACACTGGCATGCGAACGCCGCGGGTGAGACAATCGACGGAGGTATGTTCCAACCAGTGAGAACTCGCTAGCCAGTGGCGAGAACCCAGGCGTAGTAGAGGCGGATTTGGCTCCCTAATGGCGCGCATTACCGCTCAACTATAGTTTCACGTGAAGTACGACCGTAGCTGGTGATAATGGACTTGAGTGTCTTCTTACTGCGTCTCTTCAGCACAAAGCTGTAGGCGCATCTGACGATGATGCAGTCATCTTGTTGGATGATAAGGCATAGAGTGGAGAGCAAACAACCCCCTCCCCCATAAACGGGGATGAAGCATCCTTCCAGCGCCTCCAACTCGGTTCTACTGTTCATGGCGTGTGGAGAGAACGTTGACGTAACCGGTCAACCATAGAGGCTGTCCGTCAAACAAAGACACGATACGACAGTGGCCAAAATTCATGTCAAAAAAGTGAACCAAATCTGGTATTCAAGGTGAAGGGTGTAGAGAAGAACGCCATGACCTGTCCCTAAACTGGATATCCAACCTTGAACCAACCCGGACGCCTGAAGTATAATCAAATAACCAATAACCGCCCGAAACCTTCCCTGGGCCAAGATTGAGATCGCCAATTTGATAGCCCTTTGTGTTTTGATGAGGCTCTTCGGTGAGCATCGCAATACACACATTTAAGAAACACGGGCGCCCCTGAAGCTAACCCACTAGCATGTTGCTGGGGCCATTTGGACGCGCGAGACGAATTTTCCACAAGCTCAATCCACTCACATACCCATCATTTTCCTCTTCTGCTTTTCAGCCCACTCTCTACTTGCGATGCGTCCGCGCTCAGCAGCATCCGCTCTCGCCTTCTTAGCCGCTTCTTCCTTTTCTTTCCTCTCTCGCTCCCTAGCTTCCTTTTCCATCTTATCGCGATTGAATACTTCTCTGCCTTTGAGCTTCTGCTGTGCGGCATCGATAGGAGTGACTGTGGACTTGGCTATAAGAACACTATTACGATTCGATGATGAGGTGGATGTAGAGCGTGATTGTGAGAGTGTCTGTGAAAGCACGATGCTATTTCGCTTGCTGGCGAGAGAGGATGATCGTTGCGTCTGTGTTTGCGAGGGAGGAGGGATACTGACACCTGATTGTTGGCGAATAGGTACAGTAACTGGTCTCCGCACTGGTGCTTGACGTGCTTTGAGGGCGGCGGCCTTCTCTGCTTCGGCCTCCTCCTGACGCTTCATTCGCTGCTCTCTCTGTAACTTTAGCTTTTCAGCGACAGCAGCCCCCGGTAGTTGAAAATCTGCGATTGTTGGCGGCTTTGTTGACTTCGGCTGCGGAGGCATGCTAATGGGACGAGGCATGTGGGATTGCTGAGACCCTTCAGCCAACCTGTTCAGTCGCTCCTCCTTTCGTACCTTGAGCTTCGCTGCGATCTTCTCGCCTGGCAACTCAAAGCTTGCTTTGGTAGGTACCTTTGTAGACTTCGGTGGTAAGGTCATGCTGATTGGCCTTTGTTTCGGCAGAGTTCCTTCTGCTTGCCGCTTCAAACGTTCCTCCTTCTCGGCCTTCAGCTTTTCGGCTACAGCGGTGCTGGAGAGTTGAAAGGTCGCTTTAGTTGGGGCTCGCCCCTTAGGCGGCGGTGGAGGAGTAGGAAATGACAACATGCTGACGGGTCTCCGTTTTGATGCGAGATAGTCTACTGTATCCACGGAACCTTTCCTAACCTCTTTGCTTGGTGCAACCCGTACACTTGATGCACGAGCTAGGGAAGTGTTTGTGGGCTTCATGCTCTTGGGGGCAGCAGCACTTGGGGTTCTGGATACCTTTGAGGCGGCAAGCGTTGTCTTTCTGGGCGTCTGCCCGCGTGCGCTGAGATTGTTGGCAGGCTTGGATAGCGCCTTTTTGCGAGGCGACTTCTCGTCACTCGATTCATGTAGATTTGTGACCGCCTCGAGAGTGTCTAAGGCCTCCTCAAGCGCATCGATGGCTTCGAGAGACTGTTCAATACGCATCGGTGATTTGGAAGGGCTGCGCGACGCGCGCCGAGTCGGTGTACTGCTTCGGACTGGTGTCATCGCTTCCTCTCGTGGCTTTTCAGCTGCCAGTGTCTTTGGCTCTGGCTCCAATGTGACTTCTACTGAAGGCGCAATGGCATCGGGTTCCAAGGCGGCAACCTCGGGCTCTTGCGTGTCGACAATCACTGGGTGTGGCTCTTCTGGCTCTTCTGGCTCTACAGCTGGCTGTTCTTGCACTTGAAGTTCCTCCTCTGGCGGCTCATTTGCGACGGGTTCCGTTTGTACCAAATCTGCATTTTCTATAACAGCCTCTTCTTCGAGTTTCAGCTGTTGAATTTCAGCATGCTGTGATTGTCTGAGCTCCTCCTCCTGCTTTGCTAGCTGTCGGCGTGTAAGCCGAACTGCTTTTGATGGTGGGCTTGCAGGCCGTCCATCATTCATCGGGATCTGGACCACATCTGTTTTTCATATTGTTAGTACTCCCTGAGTGCATTCACTGTATTTCAATCAAGTAGCTCACCAACTGGAGAAGCTTGGGCCAGATCCTCGACGGCTGCATCACTTGCTGGACTGGCAGCAGCCTCTCGCTCATCCTCAAGAACAACTTGCACTTGTTCCTCTACTTCTGCCGCCTGGGCTTTTTTCCCCTTTGCGCCTTTCTTCGCGCCGCCTTTGCCCTTGGTCTTCTTCGCAGTGGTCTTTTTGGGCAGTTTCTCCTCGTGATGACCTAGTTCAGGCGATGCGTTCGGTGAGATCTCGTTTAACGGTGCGCGCTCCGTGAGGTCCGTCGCGTCGACTGGCTCGTCGTTGCCCAGCTGGGCACGCGCGGCGCGTGTTAGGCGCATTGTTGCTATCCAGAATACCAACTAACAAATCACCGTATAGGCGTATGAACTGGCTCGTGAAGCGATGGAATGCGTATCGAAGCGAATTGGCATGGATGTTGATGTTCGGTGTTGATGCTCTTGGAAGATCCCAGAGTGGATCCTAAACAAACAGCCATACAAAGTAAGGCTCGGATCGGCGCGCTAGCCCGTGCACCAAACCGTTTGGAGCCCTCGGGCACTGCGAGTGGCACGTGATCTCTCTGCTTCACTCGGTGCGGTTCCCGCAGACGCTGCCCCGGGTTGCCCGTTACCGGAACCGCATCCGTGGATATCGGGGTCCTCACCAGCCCCTGAGAATTGTTAATTGAGAAACTGAAGAAAGACCCTTTGACGCGTACTATCCACGAGTAATTGTCAAATCTAAATCCCCTGGCTTACCCAATCAAAACTCATTCAATTTTTTTGTCTCAGACGCGTCGATAACATTTGAAGACCTCAATTGACTCCACAAGTCCATCGCAACTGCAAACGGCGCAGATTCCGGCTGCCCTACCCAAAACCACTTTCACATTCATCGCACGCGTCCGCCCGAAGATCGGATGTTGCCTGCCCCGCGTCGACTCTTTGCATCCGTTAATTGCCGCCTACAACCCCGCCTAAACATGTCGTCACGGGCAAGCTCCCGCCTCAATCTGATCTCCAAACATTTAGATTCGTCAAAGCCCTTCCTCGAATTGAACACTCCCTTTTCAACAGAACGTAGTGCATACCTTGAAGACGAGCAGGGTAATCGGATAATACCAAAGAAGACAAAGGAAGTCAAGAAACAAGTCATTGAAGCGAAGAAGGCGGTCCCAGAAATACCCAAAAAGATGTCGACCCAAGCATCTCACCCCGCGCTGCTCATTCCGGGCCCTATTGAGTTTGACGATGCGGTCCTCACGTCCATGAGCCACTACAGGTACACATTCCCTTCCCCAACAGCCACTTGCACATTGTGCTCACTACTCCCAGTGAATCGCATGTCGGCCAGCCCTTTATAAACACCTTCAGCGAAGTCCTCCAGAACCTGCGCAAGCTCTTCCAAACTACCGACCCCGCCGCGCAACCTTTTGTCATCTCTGGCTCCGGCACCCTCGGCTGGGACCAAGTCGCTGCTAATCTTGTTGAGCCTGGCGATGAGGCCCTGGTCCTGCACACTGGCTACTTTGCTGACTCATTTGCGGACTGCTTCGAGACGTACGGTGTAAAGGCGACACAGCTCAAGGCGCCAATTGGAGACAGGCCGCAGCTTGATGAGGTGGAGAAGGCACTCAAGGAGAAGTCGTACAAGATCCTGACAGTGACACATGTCGACACTTCGACGGGTGTTCTTAGTGACATCAAGGCTCTGAGTGAGCTGGTCCACAGAGTCAGCCCAGAAACATTGTTAGTCGTGGATGGCGTCTGCAGTGTGGGCTCAGAGGAGATACGATTTGACGACTGGAATCTCGATGTCGTTCTCACAGCCTCACAGAAGGGTATTGGCTGCCCCGCTGGTCTTAGCATCTTGATGGTATCTGGTCGTGCGATTGAGAGGTTCAGGGCAAGGAAGACACGGCCAACCTCGTACTTTGGTTCATGGAAGAACTGGCTGCCAAGTGAGTTCCCTCATGAGCTGACATTTAGGACATGCGCACTAACACTACAATAGTCATGCAAAATTATGAAGCCAAGAAGGCATCCTATTTTGCTACGCCCTCCCCGCAATTGATTCACGCCCTCGATACTGCCCTAAAGCAGATTCTCTCGCGACCTGTCGATGATTACTTCGCAGCCCACAAGACTGCATCACAAAAGGTCAAGAAAGCAGTCGCTGACCTGGGCCTCAAGCAGGTTGCCTCTAAGCCTGAGAATCAGGCTACTGGCATGACAGCTATCTACCTCCCAGAAGGTATCACACCTCCAGATGTCCTTCCCGGCTTGTTAAAGAAGGGCGTCATTTTCGCTGGCGGTTTGCACAAGGAGATCGCAACTAAGTACATTCGATTCGGCCACATGGGCGTTAGTGTAACAGACACAAGCAGGCCGGATATTACCAAGGCCATCGAAAGCTTGAAGGAGTCGTTAACAGAGGCTGGGTACAAAGCTTAAGGGAGCTTTATCCGACTAGTGAATTGGGGCAACACGCAATACGTCATGGGTTGTTATGTCCATGCCTGCGGAATTAGACAAGGTTGCATTCGAAGATTGTAGTATACAAGACTAAAGGTAAAAATAGACTTTGAGTTGAACCTGCACACTGTATATCATGGTGATGATGATGAATCTCGGTGGCTATGTCACTGACCCCGCATCACGTCCAACCTGCCTTCTACCGAAGAATTCCTTCATCCGACCCACTGTTCGTTCATTAATCGTTACGCGTCCCCCAGGGTATACCTCGCGTCGCACCACTGGTCAAAAGCTTACGTAGGTTTAGTTAGCTTGCCCAGAGTCCTAGGAAGGAAACGGCTCGAAAAAGGGCCGCGCAGCCTATGGGACGAATTGGCGGCCTTTCCTCGCTCAATGTGAAATCAACATCCAGCGTGGACGACGATCTCAAACATGAAGAGTGGACCGTGCAAGGCTGTGCGTGGTTTGGGATTTTCTGCCGTAATGTAATGTACATAGTCCTTGCAGTTCCCCAGATTTCCGGTCGCGAGTGCTCTCCGACTTTGCCTTTACTAATTGTTGCCATTCATTGATCTATTCACCAACAAAGATTCTCATGAGAGAGGACAGAAGGAGCTGGACCAAAAATGACATCTACCTCGCGGAGCCTACAGAGTGTTTGGAATACGGCATGGCAAACGGCACCACCGGCAGCATGCGAAACACTTCGCAATCTTAACAATACTGTCGCCTGGGGCCAGACATGCGTATTTGCAGAAGATGGCGCACCAACTCCATTTTCCATAAACACTGCATGCATGCCATGGGTGACGTCGAACATTTACCCTTCCACATCAGCATTTTACTCGCCTGCCACCGCTTGCCCGACATCATGGACTGCTGTGGCGACACAGACAACCGGAGGGACGGGGGATCAGTGGGTGAGCGGCGAAACAGCACTTGCATGCTGTCCGAGTGGATTCCAAAGTGATGGAGGAAGTGGCTGTAGGCCGGGAAGTCAAGGAAGCTGGCCAGTCGTCCAGTGTGGTGATTCAGATGGGGACGATAACGAATTGAAGACATACGCGGCGGCTGCGTGGCCAGCAACTGCAACTCCAAGTATTTCAGCACTATATCTACGATACCAGGCTTCCGATATTAGGTCTGTCAGTGCGACAGGCGCATCGTCATCAAGCACCGGATCGAGTGGAAGTGGAGGTGGCTCCAAGAGACTATCGACTGGTGTAATAGCAGCGATAGCTGCCGTGGCGGTAATAGTCTTCTTTATAGGATTACTGGCAGCATTCCTCCTTTGGAGAAGGAGGAAGCATCAAAAAGCAGCCGCGGCATTATCAGCATCCGATGAGAAAGGTCATACAAGCCCAGGGTCAAAAGGAGCACATATGAACGCTGCCGGCCTGCGAGGGGGCACAAGGGGGGATGATAGCCCGTCACACGAAACGCCAGAATGGAACGCTGAGCTCGATGCTTCAGCCTCGGATCAGCAAAGACTGGTCTCTGCTTATTCGGCATCTGCAATGTCACATGGGATTGGGGTACCCAGTGAGCTGAGTGGAGTATCGAAGGGTCCCGTTGCGCCGGTAGAGATCGATGGCAAGCCAGTTACTGCAGAGCTGGAGGACAATTATGTACCTCTAGACCATTCGAAGAAGGAAGACGATAAGAGATATATGTAATAATACGTTCCATAAGTCCATCCGGTGCTCAAGAGATTTTCGTGATCTGCCTGTGATCACTCCGCATCGAGGTTGTACAAAGCTTTATTTTCAGTCCCTCAAACATGGACAGGTGTTGGAGACTGATGGGATACATTTTTATTAGATGAAACAGTAGGAAAGATTGTGTCAAATTAATGGCCATTTACGTCTTCCACAACCCTATTGAGCGAATATTACAACAGTCAAACGAGGACTTGATATTATGTATGTCGAGGAGGAGCAGGACAGAGGATCCTATTTTCGTCGAGATTGCTGAGGTTGACACGGATATGTTCATATTCGTCTTTTAGGCCGTACGGCTAGCTAAGCTATGGTTCTGAGGTTGTGACTGATTTTTAGTATGGCTATTAGGCACGAGAAATTGATGGGCTTTAGACCCTGACGGCGTGCTTCATTTCTATTGCACCGGATCTAAATCGTTGCCTCTGCCTGTACAGTACTCGCAGCATTCTTTAATTCTTCTCTTACACCTCAAGGTATCTTCTTTCGGGCATTGCTTCTCGACTTTCGTCTCTCGCCATCTTCACGTCCATGTTCTTATTTCACAGACTAGGATTATTTCTCTCGCAGTTGGGTGTGCCTTTGCTCCTCTGAGCTTTCCACAGTGCATAGTCCGCCGTTGTGACCACTGAAAGTTGACTTGGGCACCTTCGCCTCTTCAGTACCAGAACTTGCAACTAATAGTTCCGGTGGAGAGAAAAATGTCGGCACAGCCGTGGTCTGGGAGTAGGAAAGTGAGCCTAAACTAGTGGGAGACTTCGTAGTAGTGTTGGAGCTTTGGTTGTCATGCGTTGTGGGAAGCTCCGCGGGCGAGTCTTCAGATATTTGACCTGGGAGCTCTGATATATATATATCGCGCATATCATCGCTGCAAGTTTGTCGACTTTCAAGCTCGGCACGACCAGCCGTAACCGCTGGCTGATCGTAAGGTACATGCTGTGGGATTGAGTCATTTATAATTGGGATGAGTCCGGTCTCTGGCTGAGGGTTCTCTGCTGCGTCCAGCTCTGCTTTCTGGTAGTCATGATTTCCTTCGTCCTGGACACGCTTGGAGTCCTGTGTATCTTTCTGCCGCTTTCGACGCCTCCAGAAAAAAAGAATCCCTAGGACAAGTGACATGACCACGACAGGCACTACGACACCGATAGCAGCCTTCGAGCCCGTTGATAAGCCACCAGAGTCCCCTGCTTGTAGAGGCTGTGTCAAATCACTCTCTTGATATCTTAACCGTAACATTTGCGCATAGGGCCTCGACACTGCCTGTGCCGTCAACGTCCCTGTCTCCGCAGCTACGCTTCCTTCAACACATGGTGTGTTCGTCCAAGCTTCTTTCAACTCCAGTCTGCACTTGCCATCTGAGTTAGAGGCTCCAAAGCCACTCGGACAGCACGTTATGGCCGTTTCGCCAGGAATCCATTCATCTTCATCGCCCGACACAGATGCAGTATCCCTCAATGATGTCGTTCTTGTAGTTGACGGCAGCCAACCGGGAGGGCATATCATTGCCGGTGAGAAAAAGACACGTTCATTGTTGTTATTGACGGGCAGAGCAGCAAAAGGTACCCAGGGATAGCAGGCGAGACGCGGAACAGTAGCTGTACCGGAGCATATATGGCCCCATACATTGCCAGCGAGTTGAGTGCATGTTGGGGCAGGGGAGGTGGTATACTCGGGTCTCCAGGCGCGGTATTGCGATCGGGTCGTCATGTGGTCTCGTTAGGCGTTCGAAATCACCAACGAACACAAATGACGATAGTTATATTTGTGACGTTTTGCAAGGCGAGAAGCGATCTCTTATATTCCAATATGTTTCTGCCTTACCCCGCGTCCAGCCTTGCGATCTCGTATCTAAACGGCATGATCCTGGTCGAATTTCGCGGGTAGCCATCTCGCATTTTTGCTCTAGATTCGCGAGCCGATCTCAAGGAACGCTATAGTGTGCCAAAACTGTCGCTCACAAGACCTTCCTTGATTCGACTCTTTTTTGAAGTCCTCAATTCTCCTAATATCATTCGTATGCCGACTTTCCATAGTGAGACCCCGATCGGTAAGGATGAAGTTGAAAGTTGCAAGTCTGGAGCTTGAATGCGAGATACGAAGGCTGACCACTTCGCTGCGCCTTGTAAACCTGCATTCTTCAAAGTGAATAGCCCATGAAGTACAAAGTACCACAGTAGTCGGACGAATCCCATGACATGCTGCTCTAATATGTAGCTGCTGCATTGACTTTCTTTGGGATCTCTACGTCCACCTTTGGTCGAACGATGTGGATATGCTGGCAGAGTCAGAATGGAAAGGACGGCCACTTTACAAATCTCCCGACGTTTGGTGTCTCAAAGCAAGTGTATGGGCAAAAGTTCAAGACGCTCAATCGTCAGAGGCCGCAAAATCCCACGCTCTTAATATCTCGACCATTGCCAGGACTTCTACCACACGAGCACCGGCGAATTTACTCTGAATGATACAGCGTAACGCTTTGCCCATTTTACAGGCGACAGATGGCGTTGATGGTGAGTCTCAGGTTGCTGTCCTCAACTATGAGTTCACAGGAGGCTAAACTTGACCTTCTTTATCGTGGGGGTGCCGAATCCGGGCGATCTTTGGTGGGCCTTGAGGGCCACATGGCGATGCATTACGGAAGAGATTCCTTGATTGACTTTAGCGTGACGTTGAGACTTCGATGGTTATCATGCGAGTCGAGCCAGATCTGAAGAGCGCGGCCGTGAACAGCGATGTCAGCTCATGAGTCGCTTATGTTCAACCTGGCCGAAGTTATTCGCGTTCTTTGCGGCTTGTTGGCGGCGTGGGCTTGCAGAATCGGCACAGAATTGTCCGTTTTACCGAAGTGGAGCAGAACGGACGCGAACCCAGCGCCTTTCGTCATCACATGTGCACGCCGTTCATCAAACTTTGAATCTCCACTCCTTTCGTCTAGCCCTCTTTCACCATCATTCTTACACGCGGAAAAATTCATACCACTGAGCGCGAAGCTCATTATGTTGTTGTAGGCCGTCCACGAGGTATGTGACCTGTCGTGCGTATTCTCCGTCTCCGTTGCGCGGCCGCTAACCTGTATGCACTTGTGAAGGCTTGAGCCTCAGCAGATCTTTCCGAATTTCCTTTCAGAAACCCTTGTACGATTACACGCAAAGCGTCGACATCAATTATATATCCTCGGAGAGTTACCCATATTGGTAGCGCATCATGGCTGCACGACGAGGAAGCCGTATCCTCAAGCCATTGCTTTATACAGCTGGTGCTGGAGCAATTGGCAGCTCTGCCCTATACTTCGCATATCGACCTCGCGATATCCCTGGCACAGAGGCTGCAGCAGTTCCACCTCCTACATATGGCGAAGGTGGTGTCTTTCGGCCGCCGCAGTTCCCAAACGCCAAAAGCAGAGATGAGCAGATTGCAGACCTGAAGCGTAGCGGCGGTGTTACAGCGCAACTTGCCGACAAAGCGAATAAATGGCTCAGTGGTAGCACTACAGCACCAACCGAGAAGGCCGAGGAAGAGCCTTATGATCTTTTGATCATTGGTGGTGGTGCAACGGGCACAGGCATTGCGCTCGATGCTGTTACAAGAGGCTTAAAGGTTGCCCTTGTGGAGCGCGATGACTTTAGCAGTGGTACTAGCAGTAAAAGCACAAAGTTGGTGCACGGAGGCGTGCGATACCTAGAAAAAGCAGTGTGGAACTTGGATTACAACCAGTCAGTATTTCCTAGGTGTGTCATGGCAAATTCTAATTTCAGATCCACACAGATACTCCCTCGTCGTTGAAGCGCTTCGTGAACGCCGCTTCTTTTTAGATACCGCACCGCATCTCTCACAATGGCTCCCTATCATGATTCCGCTTCAAAAATGGTGGCAGATCCCCTACTTCTGGGCTGGCACAAAGTTCTACGATTTCCTTGCAGGTAAAGAAAATATTGAAAGCTCCTACTTCTTGACAAAGAGTAAGGCTTTGGATTCATTCCCCATGCTGAAGAAGGAAGGCTTGGTTGGAGCTTTGGTCTACTATGGTATGTGTTGCATTCGTTACTGTACGGGCAGAACTAATAGTATTAGATGGTGCACATAACGACTCCCGTATGAACGTTTCCCTTGCAATGACAGCTGCGTTATACGGTGCAACTGTTGTAAGCCATCTTGAAGTCACTAGCCTGGAAAAGGACGCCAACGGACAACTCTGTGGAGCCCGCGCTAAGGATTGCATTGCCGAATTGAACGGCAAGAAAGCTGAGGAGTTCACGATCAAAGCGAAGGGCATCATCAATGCTACGGGACCTTTCACAGACTCCATCCGCAAGATGGACGACCAACAAGTCGAAGAGATTGTTGCCCCAAGTTCCGGTGTTCACGTCATTCTGCCTGGATACTACAGCCCTGCAAACATGGGTCTCATCGATCCAAACACCTCAGATGGGCGCGTAATCTTCTTCTTGCCATGGCAGGGTAACACAATTGCTGGTACTACAGACACAGCATGTGATATCAAAAAGAACCCTGTTGCTGGCGAAGATGAAATTGACTGGATCCTTAAGGAAGTGAAACGCTACTTGCAACCAGAGATCAACGTAAGACGTGGCGATGTCCTGGCAGCATGGTCTGGTATTCGTCCTTTGGTCCGCGATCCCAAGGCTAGCAAGACGGAAGGCCTCGTTCGCAACCATTTGGTAACCACATCTCCTTCAGGCTTGCTAACTTGCTCCGGTGGCAAATGGACCACATACCGTCAGATGGCCGAAGAGACTGTTGACGAGGCGATCAAAGAATTTGGCTTGAAGACCAAATCTCTCGTCAACCCAACTCTCATCAGCGGAACCGAAGTTAAAGACGAAGCTCCTCTTGACGGCACATGTCAAACCCATCGCGTCCGCTTAGTCGGTGCACATGGCTTCTCCAAGACCCTTTTCATCAATCTCATTCAGCATTATGGCATTGAGACCGACGTAGCCAAGTACCTATGCCAGGCATACGGTGACCGTGCATGGACAGTTGCGGCTCTATCCGCACCCACCGAACAGCGTTTCCCCGTCCGTGGCAAGAAGATTTCCGGTCTGTATCCCTTCATTGATGGCGAGGTAAGATACTGCGTTCGCCACGAGTATGCACAAACCGCCACAGATGTTATCGCGCGTCGCATGCGCCTTGCTTTCCTTAACGCCCAAGCTGCCCTTGAAGCCCTACCTACAGTCATTGACATCATGGGCGACGAGCTCAAATGGGATTCTAAGAGAAGAGAAAATGAGTGGAAGAACTCGGTCCATTACCTGGGTTCCATGGGCCTACCAAAGAATAAGCTCGGTCTCACCAGAAAGGATGTGGAGAGCGGCCACGTCGGCAAATATGCGGATGAGGATTACCATTTATACGCGCGACATGGTGAGTCCGAATCTGAATCCTGTGCCAACATGTTTTCCTTTGCGATCAAACTTAACGAGATTTTTCTAGACAAGCCGGATGAGCTGCTCGAATCGGACTCGAAGTACCCTTCAGGCCACAACCCCGTGATTGGAGACAACTCGAAGGCGAACAAATAGACGCCCTTCAAGTTCACGCTCATCAAACACACCTAGAAGACCTCGCGCGGCCTAAGATCCTTTCATGTTCTCACTTGCCGTCACCATTGTATATTGTTGTTGCAAAATCGGCGCATAGAGTATGCGTAGGGGTGTACTGTCGGTAAAGTTCGACATCATCCACAGCGGCGTTTTGAAATGCGTGTCTTGTACATACTTTTAACCCAGCCTAAAATTATCGAGTCATTATCATGCTTCATCTTACCCCTCACGTTCTATTGATTTGTTAAGTATAACACAAAACCCGTGGGATGGCGTCTTTGTGGTGAAGGCGCTTTCGTGTGTAGTATATTTGCTCATAGACAGACCCACAACTGGTGTTCGGCAAATATGTGTGTAAGCCCTACTTGCTGCAGGCAGTATTGCATAATCTGCTAGGAAATGTGATTTCCTGATGGAAGAAGTGGAGGCAAAATTCATATGCATGTTGTCTATGATCTTATTTACAGTATGAAGTGCACTAGTTGGTGCTCTCTAACTTACCGTCTAGTGTCTTCATAGGCTGTCGGCGGCGCGCAATCGTTGCGCGTGTTCATCGATGTAGCACATGATACCAAAGGTGTCCGCCCAAGGTGGACTCAATGTTCAGGTCTTGTTTTGGTTACAGTGCTTCTGAAATATGTGGTATTTGCTTTGTTGCTGCCATCCAAGCACCATAGGGTTTGAGGCCGTCAGACAAGGAACCGCAGAAGCTACGTAGAACCTCCAGCTGTATGCGAGATGCCTGCTAGTTGAACTTCATCGAAAACCAGACAAGGATAGATAACCTCTGAAAGCAGTCCATGTATTGTTGGTCTGGCCCTGCATTGGGAGCTGACGACGCAGAATGGCTTTGCTTTGATCCTTGAAGGTCCGATTGAACCTAAAACCGCGGTACATCTTTCTTGACGATATGATTTATTGATCGCGAGTTCTATGTCACTCTAGAAGGCCCTACTTGTATATTGAGTCTCAAAGCTAGGGCTGCCACCCGCAGCGGATAGCATCAAGCCGACGGTGTATACATCGCTTGCGGTATCTGCAGGTATCCGCTGCGCTTTGCGTATGCACACGCATTGACGGTTAATACCTCGAAGTATCGAATCGTGCTATGAGCATGTGAGGTTGAGGAGTGGCTCAATCAAAAACAAGCAATGGAGCACTATCCGCTTGATTCGAGATTAATGAAATTGCTACATTGGGCAGGCGGGAGAGGCCACGGTACCAGGTAATCTCGAAACCACAATACCACGGCTTCGGCAGTATGGCGCCTGGGCAGTTTTTTTTTTGTTTTGGTTGAGTTTAAAGCAGCAACGAGTGGACCGAGAGGAGGTGATCGTCGAAGGGGAAAAGAACGCATTCCGAGAAGACGGTAACCACAATTCGCGGTCCTTGGTTGATGAGGAGGTGCGTTTGGACCATATCGTTTTAACCCTAATTGGCTACGCTAAGCCCGCCCCTTACACGCCTACCCACTTGCCATCACACAACTGTCACACCACCACCATGTCTGGATCGGCAAAATACGAGATCGTGGAGCGGGACGAAGCGGGGATTATCACAACGACATACCTTGCGTCGGGAGGATCGAGGCTTGATGTCATTGTACGTAGCATCGCGATCGAGTCTCTTAGCTTCACATCTTCTCATGTCAGACATGGAAGCACGCTGGGGGGCACATTCGCTTGGAGACTAGGCATTTTCTGGATTGTAGGTTTCTAGGTGGAACGTGAGTGCTAACATAGATTGCAAGCGACCCAAAGATTCGAAATCGTATGCTCAACACGTGCTGGATGTCTTCCTACCGGCTGGGTACCCGCAGAGTGTAACAGAGGACTATATCCAGTATAGCTTCACATATTGACTACATATCCTGTCTATGAGCTGATTCAATATCGCTTCCCAGATATCAGATCTATGTAAGCCGTGCAAGTCTCGAACGTTGCAATTAGCTCAACTGACCGGCCCAGGACTCGCTCCAAGCATTCTCCTCTTCAATTGCTGGCATGCTGGCATCGCGAGCAGTCCTTGAAGGTAGGCTTGGTACTTTCTCTACTCGTCTCTTTTTGCCCGTTTTGGTGTAAACTCAGGGTTTCGCTTCCGTTCAATCTGCGCACTCTATTATCTATGAGGTCACGAACCACCCTTGGTCCCAAGCTCCAGGTCGTCATTCAAACAACCTATACAGGATATTGATTGCGCATGCATACCCGTTGGACGCTTTTCCTTCTTGGTCTCCCCGGCCACTAGTCAATTGATGGACTCTCTGTGTGAAGCAACGATCTTCAATGCAAGAGAGATATGCTTTCCACAAATCAGTGACTCGTAGGCTGACAATCACAGGCGTGGGCGTAGGTGATGCAAGTGCATCTCCAACAGCCGCTCTACTCCTCTCGGTGCTGCAAGAGTCTATGGGCAGGATAGCAACGATACTGTTTGCGCATAGACTTGGTACTGCACTTGAACCAGAGTGCAAAATGTACCGGCTAGCGGCTGATATATTCAACGACACCGCTATGATACTAGATTGCCTTTCACCTGCATTCCCAAAACCAGTTCGCGTACTAGTGCTGGGGTGTTCCAGCATCCTGCGCTCGCTCTGTGGCGTCTGCGCCGGAAGTGCAAAGGCTAGCCTGAGTGCTCATTTTGCGAAGAAAGGCAATCTGGGCGAAGTGAATGCTGTAAGCTTGCGCTCTAGATTTGATCTTCTTGAATGACTTCCCGGCTTTGATGTTTCTTGTTGAGAATGCAGACGTAGGGAAGAGCGATTGACGTTGATGAAGTCTAAATTAAGAAGGACAGGGTTTGAGATAGCACACACGTGTGGAAGTCATCCCGGATGAACAAATGCTGATCTTATTCGTAGAAAGATTCAAGCCAAGAAACGGTCATATCACTCCTGGGCATGCGTAAGTAAATTCCATATGCGAGCTGCAGGCAAGACATACACTGACTGCGCTCTGTCTATTCCAGTGGTAGGTACTTCCATGTTCTAGCATTGGCGTTTCATAATAGTACGTGTATGATGGGGAAATGCATGGGCAGCCCCCAACAATCGCACTCTCCTGCCTGAAAGGACAATTGCATAGCATATGCTTTTCAGGAAGGCTAGTGGCATGGTTATTGTTTGCTGTAACACTTGATAGCGCGATAGCGATTTTGATTGACCAGCAATATAGGCAGGCAGTGTAGTGGTATCCTGGGTATCGACACCATTTGCGACATGGTCAACACTCATCGCACTACTCTCGATTCACCTGGCAACAAATTACGCTGCAGTAAAGGCAGTCAGCATGCGCTGCTTGAACCGGCAACGGGCCAACATTGTCTTCAGCAGCATCCTTGAGCACGGGGAAGTCCTGAGCCCGAGTGCCGTTTCCAAGCGCGAGCGCGTATTCGAACGAGATGGTGTTTTGCGATGGGGGAGCGACGAGATAGTCGGTCATTGTAGGATTGGCGTACCGCTCCACACACTCCTAAGCCGCTTTGGCCGACGTCACACGCTCACGGGATCGCTAGACCTGCAAAGGATCAAATTGTCCGAACTGTTAGACATTTTCGCTGACGAGGCGTACATTCTTTGGCCTGCCTCGTCCGATTATGAAGCCTTGATCGTTTTGAAGGGAGGGTGCACCCCGATTGACCAGCTCAAAGCATGGGCACATGCGCTTTTACTCGCAAGGAAATGGAGACCCGGCCGTGTACCTGGGGCCAAGCAGGATGACGGTGATGCATCCCTGATTACGGCTCGCCTTGCTGAGATGAGACGGACGTTGAAGGACACGCAACAATTGTTCACCAAGCACGCGGGAGCTCTGAGAGATAAGGGATGGGATCTGAATGTCGCTGTTTTGGAGACACGAGCTGGTACACGCGCTGAGATGGGATCTATTAGAAAGAGCTAAGATAGAATAATGTTGCCCAATGGTAGCGTGATTAGTGTATCCTGACTTGCTCCTCCCGTGCAGGGAAAGTGACCCGATCGATCTGTAGACATCTTGCAGACGATCTTGTAATCCATGGTGAGCATCGTCAGAATCCTCAACACACTGGCGCCCCTTGAGTCATCACAACCTTGTATGATCGGCCCCCAACAAACGGCCCGACTTCTATTGCCAGACTGTCACCAGCGAGACTCCTACTTCCCTTTTCGCGTATCGGTGACCTTCCGTAACTTCCAAAGTAGTGCTATAGTTCACACGCCAGCTGGTGGTATAAGCAAACTTGTCACGTTTCATGTAGACCTCTGGCGTCGCCGCCTGACCCGTAGTGAATGTCAACGCCCAAGCTCTTATCACCATGTGATGGAAGCTCGAGCCGCTGCGCTAAGTCTGGATCGTGATGCACAGAATGGTGACACATAATCAAACTGAATGATTTTTCGCATAGCTTTGCGAATGCTGATGAAGACACTGTAAACTTTGGCGAGAAACACGGCGAGTGGCCAATTGAACACGAGGATCTTACACGCAGGCAAGAGGCAAACTGTCAAAACCTTTCCCAGGATTGTGGTTGCGGGAGTGACGCCGAGGAAGCGAAGAGAAAGAATAGATCATCCAACGCCACAATGCAAGGGCGAAGGCGTCTCGCAAATCTTTCTCAAACACGGTCAGTATAGAGATGGGAAAAGCGCGGCGGGTGCAGAATGGATGATGCCAAGTCATGATATGGCCTCATCGGATAAGTTCGCTGGCGAACAACGTGGGATGCGGCTAAAATGTCACCCCACGAAGCGGTGAAGCGGGTGAATCACAACGCTATGCGAAAGATCCACTTGCTGCGTCATGTCTGTTCCTGAGGCACCGAGCGTTTGTTGGTGCTCGAAATTTTCTGTGTCAATTTTCGTCAACGGGGCACGCGTGCTGAGTCGTGCACCGCTTATTCTCGGTGATACCACGACAGGCTGACCTTCTAGAAACCGCCGCACGCAGCGCCTCCCGAGGTTTGCAAGGTCGGCACTGCAACAAGAGGGTAAGGAGATGCTCAACAGGTTGTCACGCTATGTCAGATGTGAGCGTATCCGAAGTGAGCGGGCGCTGTGCCGACATCATGCGCAAGTCTGGAAATTGGGCGGAGATCTCGACGACAACGCCATTCTGCGTGAGCTAAGCGAGTTGAGGAAACCTTCTGGAAGTCTGGAAGCATTCTGGAAGATTTCTCTTGCGCACGGTGATTGAATGAGCGACCGGGGACGCTGCCGGCCTACGTGTGAAGCGTAGCGCGCTGGAACGTCAGCATGCTAAGGTCCACCACAGGCGCTTGATAGTAAGACACAAAGTTTGTAGCGCGCAATACTATCGCGAATGGCTTGCGTGAATAAGGCACGACTGAGCCAGCTCTCGCAACCCACGGCCAAACTCTGGCCCGAAGTATCCACCGTGTTTGCCAGATTGCCATAGCGCGTCGCCGGTGCAGCTTCGAGTGGATCCCGATGATGGCTGAGGTGCAGGCTGCGTCGATTATTCATTACCGTAAAGAAACGTCTCCAAGCTGAGGCAGAGATTGGGATGGCCTGGCGTGACCCCAGCGTTAAGGCGACCGCCAAGGCTTGTCCGTGGGTAGTAATCGCCGTGATTGGCGATGGATACCCTATCAGGGCAGCCTGGAGGAGCGCTCGCGTCATTCTGGGGAGGGTGACATTCGGAGAAAACGAGCGTTTTCGAACAAAAGGTGCCTGCTCAACGGTGCTTTGGAGAGAAGGGGCGAGTGGTATAATCTGCCATTGTCGGCCACGGCAAGGTGAAGACAAAGGACGACGGCTTCAGCAGTCCATGGCCATCGATTGACTTTCCTTTGTCGCGGAAATAGAGTCATTAGTGAGGATTAGTCGGCCACCGTTTGCAGGCGTGACGATGGCACGACTCTTGTGACCCTGCTTGCAAAACACGCAAACAAGCAGCCAGACGCGCGGTCGGTGGCCATGCTGAGGCGCAAAAGGAAAGCCGAGCAAAAGGTCACACAGTGGTTGAGAGAAAGCAGCATTTCATTTTGCGTGCACCGGCAATGGATGCTGGATAGAGATGGACAGTACAAGGCTGGCAGTGGTAATCTATCGGTCGTGTCCGCCGAGCTAGCGCCGTGGTCGGAGCGAGTTGGGGGGGGGGAAGAGGGCATGGTGGTGGTGGTGGTGGAGGCCATGGTCTGCGAATGACTAACGCCGTGTGACGGAGGGGGCCCCTTCACAGGGCGCGCGGAGAGACGCGACACTCATGGACACTCACCCACACACTCACCCGCTCACCCAGTGCGCTGTGTGATCTTCTGTCGTCACTTGGTGTGAGGATGGCGGGTAGACAGCGCGAGTGAGGGGTGTCGACACACTGGCGGCCGTCTTCTGTAACAGCAAAGGTGGCGAAGACAGGCGGGCAGGGGAGTGGTTTCGGGGCAGGGATGCAGGGCCTGGCGTGCATGCGCTACGCTTTTCCAGAAAGTCGCAGGCGGCCAATGGCGCGCTCGGGGCCCCATCTGCCGCTTTAAGGCGCCTGCGCAGAGTGTGTGCGCCCCTCAGACATGGGCGCCATTCCTCTTCCCTCGCAGCATATCGCCAAACTGCTGTGGGACCTGGCGTGTGCGTTTCTGACTGACCCGTCTGCCCAAGCATTGATCCCCAAGCCCTCCCTGACTCTCGTGCTTGCTCAAAACCACGCTGAGCCGCACTTCTGCAGCCTACGTTGTCTTGACAGTGTTGACGGCTCATCGACCTTCCTGTCTCACCACGCCGCCCACAGCCCACCACCGTCTCCACTTGCGCCCTCCCTCACGCTGGCCTGCCCGTACTCCGCCTGCCTTTCCCTTTAATCGCCTGCCGGCCCATCCCAGCACCCCTCTGCACCCCCTCCGACGCCGTATTTACCTGTACAACCCGCCTCGCTCTCTCTTCCGTCGACTTGGCCATTCTGCGTCCGCTGTGTCGCCCTTCGAGAAGCCCGCTGCAGAAGAGCACATTTCGGCCTCCCTCGCGCAACACCACCACCACCCTCCCTCGTACCCTCGTGCATCCTCGTCGCCGCCGATAGGTCGCTTGGACCACTGCTGCGATAACCCTCGATGCTGCCGCCATCGGAACGATAACTGCCCTCCACGTTCCCCATCGCCACTAGGTTCTGTCCGAACCTTGTGTCACTTGCCGTCAAGCTGGCGCAACAATTCCAGCCGCAGTTCTGCTCCTGCGAGGCATTCGACCAACAGAGCAGAAAGACCGCCCGCCGCGTCTACAAGCAGTTCTGGAGAAGCGTTATGATCACACGGAAACCAGACTCCCAAGCCTTATCAATCAGATCTTCATCCACCCTCTCATCTCCCACATCATCGCTGGCCGAGTTTGATGCCGACGACGCTAAAATGGCCATGAGCGACTGCCAACCCGCACCCTTGAAAGTCTCGATACCAAAGAACATCCCCAGCCCACAATGTCGAAAACCAAACCTCACCGAGATCCTCGCCAACACCGCTCCTCCGCCCTACACATTGACCTCCTTCATGGCCTTCCTCTCCCAGAATCACTGCTTGGAGAATCTCGAGTTCACCATGGACGCATCAAGATACCGCAAGCACTACTCAAAGATGGTCAACCGCCATCCAGGAAGCCCCATATCGCCACTGTCCGACGAGTGCGGCTACGTGCTTATGCTATGGCGTCGCTTGATCGATGCTTACATTCGCGAATCCGGCCCGCGAGAAGTGAGTAAACCTCCGTTCTGTGCCCATCCTTAGCTCCTCTTACTAATCGGTCCCTCAGGTCAACCTTCCTGCCGAAGTCCGTGACAACCTCCTAAGCCTCACCGACTTGTATGTGCCACCTCACCCATCGGCACTGGACGAGGCTGTCGCCAAGATCTACGAGCTCATGGAGGAGAGTGTGCTCGTCTCGTTCCTCAACTCCGTCAGCCCATCCAGTGCACACCCTACCCTCAGCCACGAGAGCTACGACAGCAGTATCACGCGGTCGTCAACTCGCAGCTATGAGGAAAAAAGCCTCCTGTCTCGCAGCCAACAGCCAAGCCTCCCCTCTCATCAACGTGCATCAGCCCCGTCGTCATTGACCTCTGGCTTCATGCAATCTCGCCCCTTCTCCCACTCAAGGTTCCACTCTCAGCCAACCTCCTCTGGTCCAGCAGCCCAGCGCGTTACGTCTGGCTACACCAGTGGAAGTGATGCCATGACTGATGACTCCGGAAGTGGCAGCCCGTCAGGCATGAGCGACCCACTCACTCCTCCCGGTACTCCACCCATGGCTGATTATCCCATGACCGATTTTCATCAGGCATACTATGAGACTGGGTCCAATGGTGGCACTCCGAGCCCTCGCAACAGTCGTGGGGAGCACAATGGACTGGCTAATGCCACCAGGGACAGCTGGAAGCGAGTAAGCAGCAAGCTGTGGCCGAAGAAGAAGAGCGGCGGCCAGCTGCGCGAGGATGAGGCGGGCGTTGTCGAAGGTGGACTTTTCTAAGTCCCCATCCTTCTCTGAACATGTTTCTTCCGAATTCTCCTACATGGTGTTGGGCCACCACCTTTTTACAATTTTCGACGTGCAAAAGTAGGGATGATTACGAGCGTGCGATCAGAGCGATCTGCATACAAGTTTGCATTATGGGCTGCATACATTTGGCGTCAACTTTCGATTTCTCACCACAAATCGGAAAACGCATGCGAGGCGCAACCGGCGTATCCTTATCCACCACTGCAACCCGGCGTGGTCAGCGGTTTTTATTTCGACATTCTCCAATTTTAGACATGCACGGCGTTTGCAAAATCACACCTGGTGCAAGAAGAGGCTACACAGATTCGCAATCTGGCCAGGTATTAACCGGCGTTTTGACATTTTTGCAAGCATACTCATCGAGGAAATGACATGACGAGCGGCTGATGTTGTATCAATATTATGGGGGTTCAATTCTTGCTGGGGAGTCTCCAGAGGGTCTGGGGCTGTTGATAGGATGGGCGGATTGTGGTAGATACCAAGCGTCAAGACGCAACGCTAGAATGAAGCACAGTGTACACAGCACCATGTTGGTCACTTACAAGCACTTGCACGTCCACGTCCATGTCCATGCCCTCGTCCACGTCTCCAGTCCAACTTTTGCAGTGATAATTCAACCATGTACATGGGTCCATTACTCAAAGCGATAAGGAGATGTACAATGCTATTACGCGTCCCCTCTCATGCAACCTTGGAAGCACTGGGCAAACGGGCAATTCACATTCTACAAACAAGTCGTCACATCCGAGACAAGAGTCATGGGATGCATGCATGGCAGCTTTCTTGCTATCCGCGCACTCGGTCCACTATTCCAAGACGCTCGCGTGCACAACCAGTGTTTCGCGGCTATTCCAGAGGCCGTTGAGCAACTGGGAACACTCCTGCGCCGGCAAATCTCCGCCATAGCTATGTGCTGGGATAACGCATGCTCGCCCAGGTAATTGATAAAGCAGCATTAGGGCACTCCTTGAGCCCAAAAAACAAAAGTCCACGCAGAGGAGGCAGCGAGCCACTGGGGTAGCGCTGGAATCGGAAGGAGAAATATTAAAAAAAAATGGTCACTGTGGCATATTGCTTTCTTTATTGAGGCATTAGCGGTGTGTGCACTGTTTGATAGGCGCAATGTTTTGGGCATGTTTCTGCTATGGTAGGAGAGAACGAGGGTTGACATTCCTTCGGACTATGACTGCAGATGGTCGTGATGGTGGCCTTGTTGCTTGTTCAAGTCAAACAATCGCGATGGGCTCCACCATTTCCCTTGCGTGCATTCCAACCCCACTGCAGGGCGTTTGCCCAATACCCTATCTTCAGCTCACAACCGCGTGTTGGTGGCTGCTTTGCGTCTACGTATGGTTGTGCGCGTGCGACAAAATACTATTGTGTTTGTTTGTTCTGATAGTGATGACGACCGGTCAGCCAACCAACCAACCAACCGAGCCGTGGAGCTGGATTGACAGTCGCTGTTTATCAATACTCGGTACCCGTGGAAGATGTCTGCCATCTTCTAGAACGAATCCTCCCTTCGAGGCGAACCGTTGGTGGTGGCAAAATGCTCATTTGGAACCAAGCGAGCTGTGCTGTGTAACCTTCCTGTTCAGCGGGAGTCGCCCTCACTCAACAGGGCTTGTGCGGACATTGGTTGCTCGCCCCCGCCCCCTTCTCTCCTATGTTGCGAGTCGAGGGTCTACCGTTGTTCTGGTGGTATATCTTGTACAACCACAATTCCATGAAATAGGTTGATGAGGTCACATCGCTCGCGCTTGGAGCGGCGCAAGGAGTGATTCTGCGGGTAAACTCGTGTCAATACCCGAGCCGGGTTGCTGAGTAGGGGTGTTGCAAGATCTCCATATCTTTTTTTTTCGGGCCATGGTTCAGGGCTGGGAGAGGGATGGGTTGCCGAACATGTCACGTTTGAGATGGCTCGTTGGGCGAGTAAGTCACGTTTCGAGGTTTGAGGGAGTAGTTCGTCATGTGATGTATATACCGTGGTTGTATAACGGGGGACTATGGTTACGACTAGCACAAGGCCCATATGGGATGGTCCATGTACAAAAGTTGGAAGTAGTAGCGAGGCTGCGGGATTCGTGTGCTGCTATTGCTCTCGACTTCCGGTTTCAGCTTTCGCTCCACCACAATGAGCCGATTGACCCCAGATACTTTGCCGTGAGAACCGGAAGCATGGGAATAAGGGATAGCGGCTTGGACTGAGCGTGTTCAAAGTGGCCACCACGTCTACCCCCCTCCTTCCTCAAGCAGAGACGCAAACGCACAGCCTCCCGGCGATGCATTGCATCCGTCGGCCGCATCGCCCAATAACCCTACCCCGCTAAGACTCCGCTGCGTCCGACAAGTCAAGTCCAATTCGCCCAAAGCATCTGGCAGGTCACTCAATGCAGATTTCCAAGCAACACCAAGTGCGCTGGACAAGCTGGCAAGTCCCGCCGCCCGATGCTTGAACGGGGTGGAGCCGTAAGAGGCATTTGTGATTGGCCGGAAGCTGGCGGAGGCTTCACCTGTCATGCCATCTGCTGCACCTTGTGAGCACTCCTATAGCCATCGTGGCTTAGAGTGAAGCGATAACACATGGCATCATGAGGACAGAACAAGACAGAAAGGGCCGACGATTGGTGTTTGGCCCGCGAACCACCGAGCTGCCAATGTGCACAAGGGCAATCATGGTGTTTTTTTGTGCAAAGAGAAGAAAATGAAGACGCTGGGTGAAGGTGTACAGTGTGCGTGGCAAAACTTCTCGAAGCATTCCAGAAATTCCAACGACAAGCCACGGCAGCCTCGTGACGTCGCGAATCGTTAATCCCTCTGGCGAAGGGGGTGTGGGGGAGGGTCGATCTCATCTCACACACGTTATCCCCGACGGCTACCCTAATTCTTTCGACTGGGAGAGGAGGGGGGAGGGGACACCAGACGCTTCGCTGATCTCGAAGCACCCCTCTTTTTTTTTGTTCACGAAAATGCTCCGAGTCTCAGCTTCCATGCCATACATGCAAGTTCCCAAACTCTCTCTCGTAGCATGACTGGTCCAGGCCTGCGCCTTAACCCCGCCCTTCCTCCAAGCCCTCATCTGCATGCGCGACAAGTTGTCGTTATCCCCAATGCTCGCACCCAATCCCTAAGCTTGAGGCCGCCGCCCAGGTCACGTCTAGACATGGCCCTAATCCAGTAACGACGCTGCGTTCCCCTTCCCCGCCCTGTTCCTCTGCATTAGCTCAACTCTGCTTTGGCAGCACACTTCCGCTAGCTTTTGCCAGCAAAAGCAGCGTCATGATCGGCACATTGCTCTTCCGCGTCAGGATGTCCGCTGTCAGCTTTCTTTGGAGCAAAAGCAGCGTATTTTCGATCTGCAAGGTGATCTAAGACACTAGGAGAGTAACTGCCGCTAGTGTAGAGATGATCCCTCTGTTGCTGCTGATCAGCAAGGCTGGGATCGGTGAATTGGGAAGCACTTGGGAAATGATGAGCTGTCGCGTGTGAGACGCATTGTAAGATTGCCACTATATGAATAGGTCGGAGAATATCCTCATGACTTGGAGGAATATATTGCCTCCTGGCTAAGCACACGCAGAGCAGTCCGTTGCGACAAACCCTTGTAACCGCACCGTCATCAGCTGAGGCAAACACTTATTTGTGCTGATGGCCGCTCGATGATTTGGCAGCACTGATTAATCGGCGTAGCGCCATTCCGCGGCCACTGTACCCGTGTGTCCAACAAGCTCTCCCGCCCGTCTTGCCCAGAAATCAACGCTTACCTGAGCAGCCCGTCAGGAATGGCTGTAACTTATACCAACGCCAAGAGCACACCCAACTTCAAACTCGTCTTCGTCTGCTGTGACCCAGCGCAGCGGGACGCCAAACCGCTAACCTAACTAACGTTTGTTCGATCCGACTGGGTGCAGGCTCGGCATCTTCATCATCCTCATCATCATTAATCTACATCAATATACACCCCTGCCCACGTTACCAGGTAAACACGGCAGTTATTCATCTATCCCGCGTTGTTGGGGCGTCACCGCACGCGCAAAGTCCGATTCACAATGCGAGTCAGACGGCCCACGGCTAACTACAACGCTGGCTAATAAAGCCACAATGAGGAAACGCCATGTTTTGATATGCATCCTACCACTTTGGGAAGGTGGCCATATAGTGTTTTCGAGGCGCACATTTCAGTTTGGCTGGACTCGTCCAAGATCGAAATTGTGCTTGAATGACTAGTGCTATCGGTCCGTGGCATAGAGATCGTGAGATGATGCCATCGTAGCCTGGTCATGGCCCATTCGTGTTTTGAGGTGATTGTCGAGATAACGGATATAGCGCCAAGTGCGACTACACCGGAGGAATTCTGAACTACTGTCTCTTATCATAAGAGACTGTCATAAGTAGGGGTTGGCTGGTCATAGTCACAATGACAGGCGGGGTGTTCCTCCATTACGCAGTCTTCAATTGGTGTTTTGTGCAGCTCGTGCAAGATCTCAGATTGGACTCGCCATATCCAAAGTATACTGGAACCTGGGTTGATGAAGACTGTAAAAGGTTGAGATCAGCGACGCGTCTGTACTGCATGCTGTTCACATATAGCCGTATGCGAAGTGTTCAGGTCCTGGACATTTGGTCCGCCATGGCGACTCGGTACATGCTCGTTCCGCATCTATGGTACATTAATAGCTGACCCGGCTATTGTACCTGGCTGGCACGCGAGCCAAAATACGAAGATGCCCGATTCTCGACCGGTCATGTGTACGATGAGGCGTAGTAGTACCGGTAGGTAGATTGGGGTGGTGGGATGAAGGCCGTGCCATCCATGGAGAGTAGGCAGTTGGTGAGAATGTTTCTGGAGAATGGATTCGTGGATTCATGATTGTAGCCTTTGCTTAGGATGGTAAAGCAGCGTGCCTGCAGGAAGATAGAAGGAATCATCCGTGCCGTTGGAGGTGTTGGTATGCTACAAATTGAGTATGCATCATAGAAAGGTGGTTCCTGCTATTGGGCTAGTCCACTTCCCTTTTCTCGCAGCCTTCATTTCCGCATACAGGGCCGGATTAATACCTTTCTTTCTACACTTCTTGATTTCTGCCTCTGTCAGACCACTGGTGTTGAAGCTACTGGCGCTCCACTCGCTGCTAGAACCAGATTGACTTCGTTCCCGGCCAAAGATGCCCGAGATAGGAGGGCGTTCTGGCGGCAGAGATGTACTTGAGCTTGACAAGCCGGATCGATGTGAGGTTCGATCGAACGAAACAGTCCGCTCTATAATCAGCTGAGTAGGCATTGGAGGTGGTTCTTCTGTCATGCGAGGCATCATCTTCCGGAATAGTGATTTAGGAGAATGATGCTCGAGGCTTCTGTGTTCCATGCGTGTCAATGGCGGAGTTGGCGATTGCCCTGAGCTTCCGCTTGATGAGTTCGTTGAAAGAGGCTTCGAGCTTGGGCTGATGGGGGTTGGTGCGATAGATGGGTCGTCTTCTGGAATGAGATGGAATGGGTTAGATGTTATATTGGTAAGTGTGGGTGTGGTTAGTTGATCATCTTCCAAAGTGAAGTACTCTGGGGGCGGTGCTTCAGCTTCTGGCGGATCTAGATACACCTCACTTGGTGCTACAGATGTTGCTGTATCTACAGACTCTATAGTCTCAAGGGAGGGCTGTCGGCGCGACGAGAGAGGAAACTTTGAGTTATTCTTATAAGAAGCGAGTCCGTGTGGCCGTCGGCGACAACTTGGCGGAGCTACAAGACTTGGTCCAGAACTCGATGATGGAACGATTTGAAACTGCTCCCTGAAGGGGTGAGAGAACCTGTGACGACGATCTGGTGTTTTGCCCAGGTGGGCAGAACGAGCTTGAAGCGAGCTGATGCTCGATGAGGCAGCTCCACGGGGCCTAGACTGCATTGACTGGCTGCTGTCTAATAATGAAGCTGAGCGACTTCGCGATACGGGAGGTGGGGCTGCTTCGTTGGGCTTTTGGTCACAATCGTCGCACTGGTGCTGGTGTTGATTTCCGCGCCTTTGTGCCTCGAGTGCAGCTCGGGGCGAACGGCGAATTGCCGGAGGAACTGCATCATCACTGTCCATTCTAGCTATCGCGTAGAGGTTAAAGGAGTGTCAGTGTTTCCCAACGCTGCAACTTTGAAAAGTCTCGAGGTTCACGTCTCATGTAGGGGCTCAACATCCGACAATGATGACGCAGCTGGCCTGCCAAAGCTGCCATAGCGCCCGCTCCGCCTTAGCGTCAGGTCGGTTGACATTGCCGTGCCTGCATAAGCCGTTGACAAAGGTACTTGGTGTTCTCACGAAGGCAAGAGAGGAATCATGCGCTTCTGGGGGTTTCTACAAATCTCTACAAGACGTCTACTGCACCCTCGCTTGCGAGCAGGCTGTACTGTCGGCTGTATTCTTTTGGGACAGCCATGGAACAATATTTGGGCAGGAGTGGTTTCCGGGGGGCTGGTATTCGTCCATGGCTCGGGTGGCTTTTGGCTGGTCTACCGTTGGAAGCTTATTGCCAACGCTTCTCCACCACACCGCGTGTGCGTGTGTGACGCCGCGAGCAAGCGGTACGGGCTTCTCCGCGGTGCCTTGCAGCATCGAAGCAGCTCTCGCGCTCGAGGGCGTTTCGGGAGGCTGTGACGTGTCAGAAGATATTCCGTGACATGGATTCAGGCTGATGGTGTTTCCGAGCTGGAGTGTTTCGCGCGGATGGGCTCTGCGGGACCTGACAGGTTGGCACTAAACAGGCTAGTGGGCGGCCAGGATCACGGCCGACGACTGCTCCTTACTTCATCGTCGCTGTCCTCTACCCGCAGGCTCAGCAGCATGTCTGCGACCCTCCAAGCCGCCGCATCGCCAGGCCCCCTCCGTGCCCGCTCGCAATGAGCAACGACGCGCCGACGCCCATCTCGGACGACGAGGTGGTGGCTCTCGCAAAGGCCGCCTTTGAGCACTCCCGCCAGGACATCACCCACCGCACCGCCTCGGACACGGCGCCGCGCGAGTTGCAGCAGCAGCCCGGCATCACCATTGACCTCGGCCACAAGAACATTGCCCGCCTGCCCGACGAAGTCATTGATGTCATCCGCGCAGAGATCGAAAGGTCCGCCCACACAGAGCTGATGGCCCTCCCCTCGTTCGCCCTGGGGGGTTTGCACCAGACACTGACATATCTAGACTCGCCCTGTCCCACAACCTCCTCTCGACTCTCCCGCTGCGACTGATAGAATGCAAGCGCCTACGCTACCTCAATGTGCGCTACAATGCCATGCGCGAGATCCCCGATGCCGTCCGTGCCCCCGTCCTGCAGTACGACTTGTGACCGGAGTGCTAACAAACCCCCCAGATCCTCGAGATGACGTCGCTGGAGATTCTCGACGTTAGTAGGAACAAGATCAGATCAATCCCAACCAAAATCGCCAATCTGACCTCCCTGAAAGTGCTGGCAATTGCAAAGAATAAAATCGAAGAACTCCCCGTTTGCCTGGGCGAAATCAACAGCCTGCAAGTCCTGAAGCTCGATGGCAACCAACTGATCTTTCCACCGCCAGAGGTCTGCACAATAAAGGACAATGCCCCTTCACCGGCGAATGAGAATGAGCGAGATGCCGTCATTGCTACGCAGGTCAAACGGTTTATGCGACAACATGCCAACAAGGAACGTCAACGTGTCGAGCTGGAGCGATTGCGAGTCGAGTCTTCCAGTGACGAGAGCTGGACAGAAAGCAACCCGGAAACGCCCCGCCCTTCGAAACGAGCCAACGGAGGACGGTTTCCCGTAAGACCCAGTCTAGGCAATATAGAGGGGTTTTCTGACGGCAAGGCCGACTCACCTGGATTGCCTCCCCCACCCATCCCAACCCGTTCCCACTTCCGCGTTGCATCTTCGACAAGCAACGGCGGGGCTCCCAAGCGGCCTCCAATTTCTCCACTACTGTTGACGAATGGGAACAATGAGCGAAACCGAAGCCAAAGCGAGGGCGCAGGGCCTTCCACTCATCGTCAGAAGCGTATGGGCATCTATACTAATAAGGCCTCCGAGCTTGGGTCGGTAGATGAGTTGCGGAGAACAAGTCACTTCCGTGGCTTCAGTCAAGGCATTGTAGTTCCTGCTAATTCTGTCGCCAATGGCTTGTCGGGGCCTGCAACTGCTGTTGGCTATGGAGACACTGGCACTGTCAGATCCCTTGCCAATCGACCATTGTCTGATGTGCGTGAACATAGGCGTGGATCTCGTGCGCCCGACATTGTCGTCGAAGCTGCAAAGAACTTTCTCTATGCTGTGTCTCAGCTCCATGACTGTGTCTCACACATGGTTCGTTCCATCAAACTGACTGCGAGAACAAAAGAAAGCCTCCGTCGAAAGGAAGACTTCTATCGTCGTTATTCGACGACTTATCTCAACATCCGAGCTCTGAACGAAGTCCTTCATAAATTCGACAGACTGGTTGAAGAGGACGAGGAAGACGCGCAGAAACTTTCCAAAAGTGTGTACATGTATGCACTGAGATGTCTTGACTCGTTTATGTCGATCAGTCTCTCAATCGCGGAGAATCGCACCGAGATAACACAAAATGCGAACGCACACATCATGCGGACATTTCTGTTTCTCCAGCAAGGAAGCTTGATTGAGATGAGAAATGCTTGTTCTGTTCTGGGCGCGCAATTCAAGGACACCTCGACAAGCTCGCGCCGACCCAGCGGTGCCGACACAGTGGCTACATTACGTGCAAGACCATTGAGGGTTCGCCGATTGCAGGCATCACCGCCGCAGCGGAACGGGTACCAGGTGCCTCCGGCGGTGATCCTACACAGCAACGATAACAGCAGATCAAATACCCTAATGAGCATTAGTGCCGCCACTCCTCGTTCCGGAGACTCATTCTCGACAATTGCACCTTCCATGTCTCGATCCAGCACGCTCAATAGTAGTTTTGACGAAGCAGACGAAGATGCTCTGTTTGACAGGGTCTACCAAAAACTTCGAAGCGCATCCGACAGCTGCAGAACGTCCATTCCGCAAATCACGCGCCTGATGCGGGAGCAGTTTGAACTTTTGAGACGGGATCTAGACTCTGAGCATCCCCGAATCAAAGCACTAGCAGGCCTCATTGATAAGAGCAACGAGGTTCAACAAATGACGATTCCCCTCGCCAGCCGCCTATCACAGATGCAGCTAAAAGACAGCTATACGCGAAGCCAGCCTGAGTTCTGGCAGCAATGTATGGGTTTCATCAAGGTTTGTTTCACCCATGTCGAACGTTTCGAGAACGGCGCACTGACTCACTCATGTTTTAGGCATGGCAGGAACTCGCCGTTGCGTACACACAGCAAGGAAAGGACCACAAATTATTGAGTAGTGATGTCAAGCAGCTCATGAGGCCGTTGCACAAGACGGTTAAGGAAGCCAGTCTCGCCATCAACGACTCGCCTTGGTCACATCTGACGAGTAACAATTTCGGTCTTATGGGTCCGCCTAGCTTGTCTTCTTTCACTTCACGAACCCAGCCACCCAAGTATCTCAACAAACCGCCTGCCATGACGATGGTTTCGGGTGGTGGACCTTCGTTCCCTGGGCCGATCAATACGTCCATACCGGCCATGGCATCAGCGTTCTCCGCGCAGCCGTATTCTACTACCAGTCTCAGCTCCCAGGGCTCAGGTGGCTACGGCACGCCTGTGCCAGCAACACCACTGAGCGCCGCTCTAGGTGCAGCAGCGCAGGCTACGATTCCAAACACACCAAGAATGCCGTCGCAGTCTTCCAATACACTCAACGTCTTCGAGCGAGCTGATCGACTGCTCAGCCAAACAAGTCGGCGTGTTTGACTTCCAATTCGCCAAGATGGCGACTCAAAGCATGCCTTGAGATGGTGGTCAACTGACACCCCGCGATTGGTGTACTAAATGTACTTACCTCTCTGCATACTTTTATTTTCAGTTTTTGTCCTGTTTTAATGTCTACATCGATCATTTAGCGTCGGCGCTGTCCGGGTTCCACTCCTTCTTCGTTTTTGCACTAATGAACGCGCATCTTGGGCTGCATATCAGACGTGGTGTTTTATGGGGTTTGAATTTTTGATTCTGTTAAGATGTACTATAGCATATTGGCTCTTCCTGTTGAGCATTGTGCAATAGATGGACGGATGAATGTAAAGCATGACATGTCGAGTATGTATATTTCATTGGCTGGCAAGATGATCAGATATTGGAACTGTATTGAAACTTAAAAATGCATTTTACTTATAAAGCTTGCACCCACGCAACATTGCGTCTCTCATTTTCTTACATTGTCACCATTGCGGACGACGAGACCAAATTCCATAATGTACGAAACCAAGGAGCCAGTAATCTTCGGGACAGGTTAATGGTTTAAAAAAAAAGGGGTTGGTTTGCATTGAAACTCAAAAATCGATACTCAACGCCTTGGAACCATATCTAGTGTCCCTTTCCAAGCCTACTCACACAACAAGGTCCAGTTTTAAAACCCAATGTACAAAACCTGATACAACCAACCGATACAATCTTACAACCGTACATTCGCGCCAATCTGGCCGCCTTTGAACCAAATTGTTTCTCGCCACTCTCCGATTCGAATCCCAACATGCGCGAATGCGCTCAACTTGAGCCTTCCACCAATCGCCTTGCGAATGGCTTCAAACCCGACCGAGCCTAAGCTCCAATCTACGGGTAGTCTCGGGGTTTCTGATAACCCAGGTGGTACCGCAAATGGCAGTTCATACAGAATTTTCCCTGAAGGGTTGCCATCATAATATGCCGTCGCATTGAGGGACGTGATGAACATGGTGGTGCTGGAGAATGGTGATGAAAGTGTAAAGATAGCGGTGGAAGATAAGATATGCATTGTTGCGTCGCGGATGAAGTGCGTCTTGCCATCGTCCTCAGGGTCATCAGGGTTCTCGGGGTCTTCGGGGTCCTCAGACGGCTCTTTCGGTGTTGAAAGATGCGGTGCAGGAAGTGTGATAGGGAAATTGGAGAGTAGTTCGCCGAGGGCAGGCTGCGCAGGAATACTGTCTCTATGTGCCTGTAATGTCAAAGAAACATTGAAACCTGAACAACGTATTAGAAGGGGCCTATGCAGGTAGTGAGAGAGAAATACACACCGGATACATATTGGGAGAGTAACTCTTTACCGACTTCTTTTCCCTTCGTGCCGCCGTTGGTGAATGGGTCCCACACAGCAGATACTAAGAGATTCGTGTTGTTGCCAGGATGAACCTCGAGATTCTTTGCTGTTGCTTGCCCAAGGTGTGTGCCGTTGACCAAGATGTTGAGATTGAAGTACGGCACTGTCGCAGAATAGTTGGTTGGATTCGTGAGGTTGACATGTGCTTGGAGGATTATAGAAGTGGGCGAAGTATCAACGATGGATAGGTTGCCAATCTTGAGATTCACAGCGCTCAGTTTGCTCTTATCGTCATCACCATCTTTGTCGCCTTTGCCGCCGCGAATCGCTGGACACCAAGAGTTAGCAATTGAAGCCACGGCGGACGAACATGGACCACGAACTGGTTACGAACGTTTAACTGGTACAACACCCTGTGCAGGAATGCCTCGTACTGCAATTTTACCCACGGGTGTGTCTACTCCCACGCTGACAGCAGCCTTGATGTCCATCATTACTGATTTTCCGCCAAAGAGGAGGGCTTGTACGACTTCGCTGAATAGATCATCGTCTAAGATCTCGATGGGAGCCTTTTCGATGTCGGACTGCACGAGTAGAGTGGGACCTTCGCTACCATGGCCCTCTATTCTTGTTGAATTCGCCTTCTGCCATTTTTCGAGATTCAGCTTTCCCAACTTCTTCTTGTGGTAGTAAATATCAGCATCCGCTTTGACCTGGTTTACGTCGAGGGGGAAATTCATTTCGTTCGGCAATCCGATATCAACCTTGACGACAGCCGAGATTTTTGGTGCAGCCGCTGGCGTTCCTGGCTCAGCCCACGGATCTGGAAGGTGGAAATGCACATCTGCGAGAGAGAAGTTCTTGATCAGATTGCCCATATCACGACCGGCGAATGGGACTGGAACCGTGATATCCTTCAGTAGGTCGCGGGCCCAGCCTGGCGTCGACGGGTCTGGGAACTGGCAGCAGTTGACGTAGATGGTCGCATCCTCGCCCTTCATGTAGTCGCCCAAAAACGCGTCCAGCGGGGACTTTGCTGAGTCAGGGCAGACTTCTGTAAGGGAATCTGAAAGCTTCTCAACGTTTCCTGTAACTTTGACCTGAACATCTGTCTTTGGCTGTACTTCAAGTTGCCCTGTCTCAGCGGTCCCAACAGTCAAGTGCTTATCAGAAGGGGAGCATCCGTCGATAAGAACGTCGACTGCCACTGGAGGCAGAGTGATCTGAACTGGGAAGTCGTTGGTTACGATTATGGTGGCATCAGCGGCCATTCCTTTATGGCCATGCTTGGCCTCACGGAGGTTGAGTTTCGTAATGTTGTAGTGAGGGAGCGTCGGGATATCGTTTCCTTGGAAGACCATAGACTGCTCGACAATCTGTTTGCCAATGCTAATCAGTCCAGACCTGAGAGGGACCTCTGCCTTTCCTTTGAGTCGTATCTGCCCTAAGCGCCCGTCTATCCAGTCGTTTGCAATACTTCGGATACCGTCTGGCGCGCCGGGCTCCAGAAGCGCGACAAGAGATACATGTGTGGTATGGCCGTTTCTAATGTTCACTTTAACCCCAGGAATGTGCGCCTTGCCAATAAGCACGTTCCCATACTCGGGAAGATAGACATCGACATGGGTAGGACCAGTCTCAGCCTCTCTCGCAATCCATGTCCCAAACCGCCCAAGGTTGCGCACGCTCTGCTTCTCCACTTTGGATGCGTCCATCTTGAAGTCTCCCTCTATATGCACCTTGGCGCCGTGGTCGGTCAACCCGTCTAGCGACAGCTTGGTGGGCTTGAAGTCGGCTGCCTGCATGGCGTACTCCTCGATGCCCTCGGTGGCCAGGAAACCGAGCATGATAAACACTACAACAAGACATAATACAACGAGCGCGAGTATGCTGGGCCACCGTTTCTTCCAGAGGGGAGTCTTGCCGCTGAGGTCCGAGCCGCTTAATGATCGTAATAGCGACGTCGTCGCGGGTGTGCGTTCTTCCCCCTCTGCGCGGCCATTATCGCTCCTGTCTTCGTGCGCGAGCAGCGGCGTCTGCTCTGTTGTTCTACTCGAGTTCTGTGACCGTGCTGACCGCGCTGATCGTGACGAGCGGGCGGATTTCTGGGAGGCCGGGCGCGAACTGGGCGTGGGGGTCGAGCCCCACGTCGCCTCGGGTGTCTCCATGGCTATTTAAATACAAAGGAAGGAAAAAGAGTTGTCAAGATAGGAAATCATGCGTCGTCGGGGACTGGCGTTGGTCGAAGGGAGGGTGAATGGGGCGAGAGTCTTTTGGTTGGGGTCTCATCCTCGTCATGGGCTCAGCCACCAGCTGGGCACTTGGACTCCCCATCCGGGGTGCCTGCCGCTAGCGGGACCATGCGTCACACTTGAGGGCGGTCAACCCAAAAGTTCCCGCCGTGTCACGGTAAAGGCGTGTGACTCTTTTGTTCCTCGCTGGAGTCATATAAACACCCCAATCGCCCCAAGCAAGCTTCGGACAAGCAATTGACCCAACATGCCACTCTTCCGACCCTCGGCTGCCACCCTGCGAAGCTTGCAACGCGCGCAGCGATGCTACTCCACCTCGCCCGCTACTCCTCCCACATCGCCCTTTGCACCTCGACATCTGCTCTCCATAGCAGACCTCACACCCGCTGAACTTACCTCGCTCGTCCGCAATGCCCACCAGCACAAGACAGCGATCAAGTCGGGCACGGGAGAGGTTCCACACACTCTTCGCGGAGCATTGGCTGGAAAGACAGTCGCAATGACCTTCAGCAAGCGGAGCACGCGCACGAGGGTGTCGACAGAGGGTGCAATTGCAGCCATGGGAGGGTCGCCCATGTTCTTGGGCAAGGACGATATACAACTGGGTGTACGGCCACCGCCTGTTAGCTAACACATTCCCACTTACAACCACACAGGTGAATGAGTCCCTCTACGACACCTCCCTCGTCCTCTCCAGCATGACGGCCGCCATAGTCGCCCGCGTAGGCCCCCACTCAGACGTCGCAGACCTAGCCAAGCACTCTTCCGTCCCCGTCATCAATGCGCTCTCCGACCTCTACCACCCTCTCCAGATTATCGCCGACTTCTTGACAATAGCTGAAATCAACCCATCAACATCTTCCTCCTCGCTTGGCCTCGAGGGGTTGAAAATTGCTTGGATCGGTGATGCGAACAACGTATTGTTTGATCTCGCAATCGGCGCGACAAAACTCGGCGTGGATCTTTCAGTTGCTACACCCAAGGGCTACGAAATCCCTTCGGCAATGCGTGATGTGATCAAACATGCAGCAAGCACTGCCCCGCGCGCAGGTAAACTCTTCGAAACTACTGTTCCCGAAGAAGCCATCAAGAACGCCGATATCCTCGTCACAGATACTTGGGTATCCATGGGTCAGGAGGAAGAAACAGCGAAGAGGCTGAAGGCCTTTGAGGGCTTTCAGATCACTTCTGAGCTTGCAAAGCGAGGCGGTGCGAAGGAGAGCTGGAATTTCATGCACTGCTTACCTCGTCATCCAGAGGAGGTCAACGATGAAGTTTTCTATGGGCCAAGGTCGGTGGTCTTCCAAGAGGCCGAGAACAGGCTTTGGGCTGCGATATCCGCAATAGAGGCCTTTGTGGTGAATAAGGGCAGGATCCAGTGACTAGATCCGTGGTTTGAATGAAGCTCTGGTCATGGAACATGAGAGTTGGAAGACGATATTACATTCTAGATCCGTATTGAAACTTGAATGCAATGGACATGACGCTCTAACCAAATCACCTTCAAAAAACACATACTCAAAATGAACACGATCACCGCTTTCCCCTTGTTTGACCTCCCTGCGCCTTTTCGATCTCACCACCCCTGTCCTTCTCTCGTTCATCAAGGCCTTCCACGCCTTTACCCCAAGCACCTGCTTTCTTACCCCAAGTCATCATACCCCAGGCATGCGTCCAACTAAACTTAGGTGGCGCATCAGGATGAGTGCGGAAGGGACTGGCATCGTGGGCAAACATATCTTCAAGTTCCTTCTGGCGATCTTTCTCCAATTCTTCTTTAGACAAAACCTTAACGTTGGGAGGGAGCGAGGCGGGAAGCGGTACGGCAGGGCGGGAATCAGGTAGAGGAGACGAAGGCGTAGATGGATGCTCCCAGTGTCGTGATGATATAGGAAGGGGGCGCCACCAATCCATAGTTGCCTCGGATTCCTCAGTAGAATTCTCTGTGGCGGGGGAGGCGCGATCCCACCACCGTCCCGAACACATCTCCCATATCCTACTTTCTGCTCTCTTGACAGCAAAACGCTCATCCTCACCCGTCAATCCACCAATGTCCGCAAAATTAGGTGTCCCTGGGTGTATCCTGCGCTCATCGGTGAACGAGGACCCCAGGTGGCGCGCACGGTTTGGTGGATCGTCTTCAAGTGCATCTTCTGCAAGTCTGTCCGTGCTATACGAGGAGATGTTGGGCCGGAAGGGTGAGTTAAGATCTTGAAAGATTTCAGAGTATGTTTCAGGGTACACGGCATCGTTGAGAAGTCCTTCCTCCGTGGTCTCGGATAATCCGCTCGCCGTTGCGGTTTGGTTTGGCTCCGGAAAGAAGAGATCGTCAGGCCCAATGGCAGCGGTTATAAGGAGGCGGCAGCGTGCCTCGTACATTGCATCTAAAAGCGTGATGAACCGTCTAGCCTCTTCTTTTTGCTGGAAGCCCATCACAGGCACGTCAGTTACGATAAAGGTATGATACGTCGAAGCGAGAGTAATATAATCCGCTGGGCCTAAGACAGCGCCACAGAGCTCAGAGAATGTGAAGAACGCCACACCATTGTGTTGGGCGGGAATCGGAAGGGGACGACCGTAGACGGTGAGTGTTGAAGGGGTCCAGGGGATTGGGTATGAATGTTGAGTTGCGTGCTCAACAAGGGCGTTGAAGGATTCGGCGAAGGTTGTCATGTGTTCTGCGGTAGAAGGTTGAATAAGATAGTTTTTGGGCATAGTGGTTTCAGTAGATGTGTTCGTAGCTCCGGCGGGAACCTTTTCTGGCAAGCTGGATGCTACGGTTCCACTCCTTGTGCCAGTCGCCGAAGTTGAGATATTTCCAGCTTTCAGCTTTCTACTGGCTTCTGTTTGAAGCTCGAGTTCTTCTCTCTCCAACTTTCGATAGTCTCTCTTGCCCTCCATCTCCCAGACTTCACACCGCGCTCTCAATACGTCCAAGAATGCTCCAAACTCACCCATTTGGCCGGCCCCATCATCTCTCCTAACGTTCCCACTCTTGCCTAAGCTCCAGCCCAGTCTACTTGGCCTACTCACTGGCCGGTTAAAGTCCATGCCCGCAGCCTTGGCTAGCTCTTCTGGCATACGGTTACTTGTAGCGATAAGGACACCGCCGAGCTGGAAGAAAGAGGTCATGAGGTTCGATAAGATCTTGGAAGCCGCGCGATCTGGCAATTGGAACTCATCAAGGAACAAAATCGGCGACGTTTCGATGAGGTCGCGCGCCACAAGGAGTAGGGAGTAGTCATCACCTGGCCCTACTACCAGACTGCGCGATCTACGAAGTTGCTCGAGGCGAGATATAGTGTCTAGCATAAATGTGTTGAAATGCCAACGACGTTTTTTGCGATTAGGAAGGCATTCTTGGAAAAGGTCGATGAGCATTGACTTGCCGGTGCCAACCTCACCATGCAGCATCAGGCCTTGGGGACTCTGAAGTTGCATGGCCTCCTCATGACTGGTCAGAACACGTGTCAAAGCTACCGAGTCTCTTCTTTCTTTCTGACTGAGGAGAGTTGTCCATACTCCTCGTCTACCGAACTTATTACCAGTACGTGGGTCTGTAGATACAGGTGCGGTACTTTGAGAAGAGTTGACTGCTCGCGTGAGTTGTTGGAGACGCTGAGAGTATTCTACACTAGGCTCATAGTCAATGAGTCGATCGTAAAGCTTCTGAAGGTGCAATGCTGAATTCAATCAATTTACATGTTCTTGGCGTATTCAGAATGGTAGACGTCATGGCTCACCGAGGCGATGTTGTGCAGGATCAGAGCGGATCTTTTGGGTAGCTATCAAGCTCCGATAGAGAACAAGAGGATTTGTGATCGTAACTCCTGTTGAAGGCATTGGTAGACATTGATGTTTAGAAGTGAAGTTCGAGTGGTAGGATATGTAGGTCCACCGTGGCCGAGGTGATCGACTCCAACATTGAACTAGACTGGAATCGGCGCTAGCGCTTTGAAAACACCATCTTAACGGCGCGATAGGAGGACTGTTGCACTAGCAAGGCTTCTATCGAAGGTGTACGAAGGGTAAATGAATGGAATAATGCGGGGGTATATTTGAATTGGTGATGAATTCATTGGAACTAGAACGCCATGAAATGCAAGGTGGTATCATGCAGCCGATAAGAAGGAAACTCGGCTCAAATATTAGTGACACCAGGAGACCACGCATCAGCAATTCGTTTAATTTCCTGAATGAACTTCCGACTCGTGATCTGGGTTGATCCAATCCTCTGCTCAGCATTGGCTGTGACTGGAGAATGCTCATCTGGATTATAAAAGGGGTTTCGTAAAAGCATGATGTATGCAGTCTGAAGCGCTCTGAAGGCCTAGCAAGGTGAGATATGCGAGAATATTCGAGGCCACCGGTACTTACTGGTTTCATGTCCGCATCTCGTAGCCCCACGGCGGCCGCTGACTTGCTGTCTAGAGCAGTTGCTGGTCTTCCTTCCATGTCGACTACAATTATGATCTTGACGCCAGTGTTAGTCAACCAGCCATACATGGCAAGCCTTTCATCAACCGCCTGAAGAAGGCCGAAGTCCTGGTCTGCTGTCTTGTGTGGTAGACGAGCTTCAAAGATATCCAAGGAAGTCGAAAGTAATAATTGAAATTCTAGTGGGGCCCGCTCTTCTGCTGGAAATAGCGAGATATGTAGCGGGTTGTTCTACTCAAGTCTCAATATGATTTACTGCATAAATGATGAAGGCAAACTTACATGCTTGCCGATTATACCGATACAAGCCACTGCAGGCACTCTTCCGGTCATGGTGAGATGGTGTGCCGAAGGTGCTAGGCGGATTCGATGGTGATATTGTCTGAAACAAGTTATTGTTCCAGTCGCCAAAAGAGCTTCTCTGATTTCAAAATGTCACGGGGTATGGGAAGCGTTCCTGATGGGTTCTGGGAGCTATTGCCCGAAGTCGACCGAAAAGGCGATGGTGAAGAGGGACGGGCACAGCCAACCTATCAAGTGCGCTCCGAATCGGCTAGCTAATCGAAGCAGTGCCAAGCCGACAGTTTGACCTCATCATTGAGCATCACGACTCCCTTCAACGAACGCCACCCCGACGCACACCCTCTCCACTCCTTCACCGGACGCTTTTCCTTTGTGTTTGTCGTCAAAATGCTGTCGACAACGAGGTCTGCGGCCTCAATGGCCCTGCGAGGTGCGTCACTGGCACACGAAAAGCTCTCTATTGCACGAAGCTAATACTCTGGACAGCCAGACCAGCAACGGCGCTACTACCATTCCGCGCCGGAAGCGCTGCGTTCCTTTCCTCGAGCTCTTCGGACAAAGCGACGACTATGAAGTCGCCCGCCATCATTCCTGGTAACCCGGGAACACCGCCGCCCATGAAACAAGCGCGACGAGAAGTGCCATTGCCGAGCCAGGAGGGGAAGAAGGGTGCTATGCAATACGCGCTGTATGTTTTGCCACATCAAAGAGCTAGAGGCGACAAGTATGCTGGAATCTGGGCTAATGTGCGGCAACAGGACAACGCTTGATCAAGTAGCCAACTGGGCGCGTCAAAGCTCCCTCTGGCCCATGACCTTCGGTCTCGCCTGCTGTGCTGTTGAAATGATGCATTTGTCTACTCCACGATACGATCAAGATCGTCTCGGTATCATTTTCCGTGCTTCGCCTCGACAGTCGGACGTCATGATTGTGGCGGGAACTCTCACAAACAAGATGGCGCCGGCGCTGCGACAAGTCTACGATCAAATGCCCGATCCGCGATGGGTCATCTCCATGGGCAGCTGCGCGAACGGAGGAGGTTACTATCACTACAGCTACTCAGTTACAAGAGGCTGCGATAGGATTGTACCAGTTGATATATATGTACCAGGATGCCCGCCCACTGCGGAGGCGCTGATGTACGGTATCTTCCAGTTGCAGAAGAAGATGAGGCATACAAAGATCACAAGGATGTGGTACAGGAAGTAGATGGGTTTTCATTGCGTGAATTACTTAAGGCAGTCGTTAAATCTGCGAGCTTCAGAGGAATGGATTCCTCCTGTACAAATCAATCTTCACATGCAAAGTCTATTGACGTGCTCTATATTCACGCGTGCATGGATGTGTCATCATTGCGCTGTCTCACCAAGTCCGAACATTTTCACCGAATTGTTCCATGCTCTGTGAAGCCATTAGCGCCTTACGTTCAAGATCTTGCGGTCTAGAAAAGAACTCACGCATCGCACACATCTTCCACAGTCATATCCTTGATCTTTGCAATTGCATAAGCAACATGAGGTATCGTGGCGGACTCATTGCGGCCCTTAACCATCAATCCCTTTGCGAACTTCTCTTTCTTTACTGCCTTGGGTAGAGGAGGCGCATCTTTGAGATATCTGGCGGATGCATGACTGGGCCGCATCTCGCACCAAGGGCCATCTGTCTCAATCTGCAAGCGCTCAAGTGGTATCTGCTTGACGACCTCGATGTTTTCCTCCGCTATATAGCAAGCTTAGTCTGATTGTTGTAATGAGAGCTGGCAAATGGAAACTCACTCTTCATGCTGCACCCGTTAACACCAATATCAAATCCTAACGCAACAAGTCTCTGCATCTCCTCAACAGTTCCGGTAAAACTATGCACAAGGCCCCTTTTCGGTAGCTTGTCAAGCTTCGCTTTCAAGAGATTCTCAAAATCCTGCAATAATGTTATTCGTACATAAGCAAGGCTCCTTGTGCAGATGGCAAATGAGATCACCTACCTCACTTGCCGCTCTTGAATGCAAGAAAAGTGGCAACTGCACTTCTACAGCGATCTCAAGTTGGGCTTCAAAGTACTTAAGCTGTTGTGGCTTCGGCGTCAAGAACAAACGGTCATAGTCAAGGCCAATCTCGCCAAAAGCTACCGCATGTCCTGTTTCTTTGGCGCCCAATGCTAGATCTTTCAGAGCAGAGAGCAAGGCTGATGGACCACCAGGATAGGTGTCAAATTTCTTTGCCGAACAGGGATGGACGCCAACGGTTGCATAGCATAGACCTGGGTGCGCTTTCGCTATCTCGATCGAATGCTTTGATTCCTCCAGATCCGATCCAGTAACCATGAACTTTTTGCACCCCGCATCAAGAGCCCGCTGGAGGATGTCTTCAAAGTCGTTCTCATGTCGTTGTGTACCGTGATACTCGCCCCGGAAGATCGGATCAGTAAAGTTAATTCCGATCTGTTCAAGTTAGGATTATTGGAGAGCTAGCGAAAGTCGTGCTGACTCACATCGATGTATTTCAACCGAGGAGCGTCAGAAGGCATATTCGAAGATGTTTGAAATGCTCGAACGAAGCAATAACTCTGGTCTAGAGGGTACTTCAGCTTCAATGTTTATGGCTAGCATGAGAAGGATAAATGTTGAATTCTGGAGTGACGCACTTGAAAAGCGACTGAACTTGAGATATGAATGTCGAACAGCCGGGGCATAAGCTTTTTGCAGCAAGGTAAATTTCCTAACGAGTGCGGATGCTTGAAACGAAAAAGAGGACATGTATCGCAGTGAGCAGTTGATTGACGATCCGATTCCTTGCGGTCAAAAGTACCTCAGCTAAGCTATTCTAGGACTAGTTCAAAGGCTTGCTCGGTTGTCCTGCTCACCCTAACCGGACGACGATGTTAACTCGCCCTAGCCTTGCTGACGGAATACATTCATTGCCTCTTTCCATTCCATACAACTTTATAGTCTTACACGTAGAATGGCACTTGAGAACACTTGGCATCTTCGTCGCGTTGCGGATAATGCTTCTAAAGCTTGCTGGGTCTGTTACAAACCATCGACGAGTGTTTTGATCACTCCCAACAACAAGGTATGACCAGCAAGATAGGAAAGTCCCTTGTGTACTGACATGGAGACAGGACTTTTTTTACATCTGCGTCGGGCACTTGTCTGATCGGGGATTTTGTCAGCCTGATGCGGATGAAGCTGCAGCGGCTGAGGCACGAAAGAAGAAGGAAGAGTTGGACAGAGAGATCGAGGCCGTGAAGAAAGAATATGAGGAAAAACAACGACTTAAGCGTGAGAAGAAAAAAGGAAAAGACAAGGACAAGGATAAAGATAAAGATAAGGATTCGAAGAGCAAGGAAGAAGACGAAGACAAACAAGATGAGAAGGCGAAAGATGATAAAGTATGTAGCCTTGTTCAAGACTGCTCAGACAAAGTTAAAGTCGAATCTAGATCAAAGAGCTCTCCAAATCCAAAGAGCAATCACAGGTTGAACTTAGTCCTCGCATATATCATCTCAACAAGTAAGTAGCTCTTCTAGCCTCACGCAAACTAAACGCTCGCGTCGTACTTCTCAGGTACTTACCACGTGATCCGTAGGAACTTCTACCAGATGCGTTTGGACAAGTTACGCAACGCTGAGATTGCTAAACGCAACCGTGAAAGACTGAACAATCCTGCAAATTTCCCGTCTGTTCCGAGCAACAATCCCTGAAGCGAATCATACCCTGTCACCATTGTTATAGTTTGGACTTCAACTGTTACCCACCACTTCTATCTCCCAACTGAGGTCTATTTTTCATTCGCCATTTTTGAGCGGGGGGACACCTTAGCACAAACGATGGCGGGCTGACTGCAGCCAGCCATACGGCCTTACACAGATGATGCAGTCAGCAACTAGTGGCCGTCATCCACCATGGTTACCGAATGCCATCATGTGGTACATATCACGGCTATCGATCTGTTTTTAGCCATAGTCAGACCAAAATGTCGGCATCTCGGCTGCCTGCTGACAGTGCACCCGGAGGGGTACATTTACACGAGTGATTATGTTCCATCAAGAGTCATCGACCGTGATGAGGCCATCGATAAATTGAAATCAATCTCCAAATCAGCCCAAGCGTTCCACAAATCGCTAATCTATGACGTGACGCACAAAGAATATTCCACATTCGTCGCAGTACCTTATCAGCGCTTTCACCACTCAGCAGCCTTCGATATTCTACACATCATTTCATTGGTATCCAACTATTGAGCATTCAGAATGAGATTAGTGCCTCTCATTTGCGCCAGACGCATCCATAAACCTAACCCCACACTTGGAGAACCATCAAAAGTGGTATTTCTCACACAGATATACGAGCTCTGGATGGTGATACTCCATACAAATAGACTCTATGCCACTTTGCAGTCATACCATTGTAGCATGACATGTATGAACTAGGATAGTATCGCCCCGTGATGCAAACAATGTCAGTAATATGTCATTAGTATTGAGCATCCCCCTAGCGGCAAGCACGTCACGTTTCTCACCGCTCCTCAGAGGCGCAAAGTGGTACAGGCAATACACACATACCCGGAAGAATGAATATCAGCAACTCTTCGTTTACTCCGGGAATCTATCCTGTTGGCCAAAAGATACATGCGTCACGGCACAAGATGCACGCAACGATTCACGGCACAGACAATGGCCCCGGGATGTAGGATTAGGATCTCCCAGCCAATCTGTCGCCTGACCAGTATGATCGAGCGGGGTCTACATGATGAAGACACTTCTGCCGCTCCACTCACTCCACACCTTTATCTCCCTTCCCAGTCCGATTACTGCGTCTGGTAAAACGTGCAGATTGTCGTTTCTGGATGGATACTGCTGCCAGAACAAGGGATGACCTGACACGTCACTTCACACGTTCAGCAGTGTGTCATTCCAGGAAAGCTTCCAGTATCCTCACTTGACGACTATGATTAGGGTAGAGATCATGTTCACTTTGATTGGATGGCCTGGGAGCACACCCCGGTAACGTAGTCTTCCTGCCCATAGCTTCGGACTGCACTCAAGGCCTTCACAAAGTGTGATCGCGAGGCACTCTGAGAGTGGTAGGATGAAAGAATGGCTTGAACTTCAATTATTCTGGGTGTAGTGGTCTTCAACTGATAATAATGTGTTGTCTTATGTAGGGCAGCTATCGATTGCGTAAGTCATCGAGCTCTCCGTCCAAACCGCTGATTTACTTCCTGCTTTTGCGATTGAAGTATCATGCAGTCATATACTTTGTTACGAAAATCGGGTAATGCATGTCTTGCCATGTTCGTTTTCGTCATAATCCCATTCGGTGGCACCTCCTGCATCGCGCTCGGATAGTGATCTCTCTACACATACTTTAGATCCATGCTGACATTACGACACAGGCCGCCAATTTGCCGACAACTCTTGTCTGGCATGCTGTGGCCCAGCCGGTGAATGAGAGTAATCACATGTAGAAAGACTAAATATTTTCTTTTTCAGAGAAATAACTAGATGTAGTAAATGCCACTACTGATTGAATAGCATAAGTAATATAGCCTCTGTCTATCACCATTATTCCGTTGTACCGAGCGTCATGTTGCTTGTACGCCCTATTTTGAACATGACTGTCAATCACACATGTACCCATGGCTTGCAACGTAACGTTTCTAGAATAAGCCGTGCCCCACAACACACCTGAAATAGCAACAAGCAAATTTCTGCAAAAAATTGTTCATGAGCTGCATGACAGTTGGAAAATTCGAGTCCTGCAGCATAATTCTCGGAGTCGCCGTGTCTCCACTACAGTGCCGTTCTCGCTGCGTCCAATGAGAAGAGCATTGGAGACCTCTCTTCCGAATCGTTGCAGTGTCAGCATACAATACTAGCGTTGGTTTCTCCACAACACTCACGACTGCAATTCGACGAACAGGTATCATGATAACTCAACGAGCCGTTCAACCAGAGTGTGATGCGGGCTGAATCTAGCATCGCTTCGCTGCAATCATGTAGTTCGCACACAGAAGCATAACTTAGATTGTATCGAGTAATGCATCAATCCTGCAGGAGAGTGTCTGTGGAACTATTTGGTCTAGTTTTTTAACACTGCTGCTATTACTACATACGTCTCGCTCACCGTGAAGGAGTTGCAAATGCACTACTTTACGGACGCTACTACGCTTCGAATTGTTCTTGCAATGGGAACATCGGAGATAATCAAAGGAGATGATACCTTATCCTAGCTGTCAATCTCGGAGATTTTCAGATGTGGTCCAGTACATTGGACAATTATGGCCGATGGTCCAACCACATTTACCGTTTTCGGACATAACTTTCAGAACCACGAACCACGGTGCCAAATTCTATAACGTCAAGCAAATATGGTTCACAGAATAACCGCAGAGCAAAAGAAATCTTCCACCAATGATTCTCTGCGCTATGATAGCTGAGGTCTGTCATACCGATGATAATAATCAAGTACCGATTAGGGAAATCATCGAAGCTCAAGTTTGCATCTATCCGAGCCACGGCAATCATCACATCGGCAACAAGGCACCTGAAACAAGCTGAGCGGCGCTTATAAGGTTACACGAATAATCTTACGCGGCTAACAATATCTCATCAGCGAGCCATAATGCAGTGCAGGATCATGATCTCCCCGTTCGAACCTTCACCCCAGCAACGGATCCTGGACCCTTGGGACATGACCTTAAGACAAACTTCACAGCATGACCACCTGCCCAAAACAGGAGCTTCACCGAGATTCGTACAGTTTGAACCTTAAAGATTATCAAAGGACATGCTCGTTGACCATTGCTATCAGCACCATCATCTTGATCATCTTGGCATGTCACTCTACCATGCAGAAGCTGCGGACACAGTCACAATTCCTGTGCCCACCAATACTGCCCAGTTTTTAGACACACTTCTCACCCGTTCGCTCCGCAGTGGTCGGCGATTACCCTCTCCTAGTGCTCACAATAACGTGGAAGCCCATCGATCTGAAACCAGCCACTTACCCCACATTCACCGTCTCGAGGACTGCATTAGATGTACTCTTGTGGACCAATTCTTCAGAATAGCCCTGCTGGAATGCTTGTGCGCGAGCATGCTCGGCAGGTTACTGTGGAAAGGGAAGGGCGAAGAATGTCTGACATCAGCGCTAACGAGGGAGTTACCGGTCGGTGGCTTGTTCACTAGTGACAAGGCAGTTCGGGAGGACGTGCGATGCTGGGCCCGTTTGAGAAGTGTTGACGGGGATTTGGTCGACGGCTGAGCAGGAGCATTGGGTGGGAAACTTTCGGCTGCAAGCTGTGATCATGCGGGGAATGGGGACTCGCGTGGAAGTCAAGGGCGAAGACTAATTGTGAAAGGCCGAAGACGAGATCCCCTCGCTTGATGCTGCCTTGGTGGGCTAGGCGTGATTGAAGTTATTATATGTGCCTCTTGTGTGGAGTTCTCACCATTAGATTGGATGATATCGCAATGTCTCACTCTATAAATCGTCTAGATGTTGCCAAATCCCAGCCTGAGCTGGAATTTGCTTGAACAGAAGTATGATACAGCTGATGGAGTGTTTGCGTGCATCTACCAAGGTGATTCCCGTCCGCAATACTCGCTAAAACGAAAACACCTTGATCATTATAAACAGCATGCAAATCGAGCATCAGCATACATTCATACATGGTGTTTCCATTGCTGCTTGAGGCAACAATACATTTAAACGGTTTGAAGCATAGTCACTAAGCATTGGCTTGCGATCGCGGGAAAGGTACACACTTTTCAGCTTCGCCTACGGCACGTACCCTTGCTGAGCCTCGAACTCAAATGTAAGATGCGTTGCCATGATGCGAGATAAATTTCCTGCTGACGGTGCACGTGTTTGTTTCCCCACGCTACACCCTGTCTCATGCATAGGTACCTAGATATGAGATCGTAATAGCCGAATAAACTGTTGCTAATGAGAACTCCACAACTTAAGGCTAAAGTATGATGTAATGAGATGTGACTACTCCAATAGGTATGATTCAATTGTTCTTATTGAGGCGGAGCGGATATTGGAGGTGAAGCCTACGAGATGGGGAGGCTGAGAGCTGAAGTTATGAAACAGGGCGCTGAGAGGCTGAGGAGCTGACTAATGGCTGAACAGGCTTCAGGTATTGGCTTATTGGCAAGCAGCTGAAAGTTCGCATGGGTTTATTGTCAATGAGGTGTTAATTGGTTGCCGTAGCATGGTTCATGGATTTCTGGGGCTTCTGATTGTAATTGAGGCGACCGTCGAGAAGTGACATGGGCTTCAAGGCCAGTGTGGTATCCAAAAAGGTGGCGAAGAGACTCGAAAGAGTGAGTGAACAGTTATGATATGTATTATATGGCGCAGTCTGACGTAGAATACGTCCAGAGCCTTTGAACTTCCTTCCTTCGGTAAAATGAGCACTGTCGCCCTGTCCAATTGACGCCGGCCAATGTGAAAACACCCATGAAATGCATCAAATTCATCGTTGATTAGAAATGGAAATCTGTGAGTCTTCGAGTGTGAACTCGTTGCGCGAAACGATATGCCGTCATCAAATGTCGTTATTCCAGGAAACACAGGCTCGGCCGAAACTTGAAATTGTGAACACCTGAGAACTTTTCCGGATGAGCAAACATGTGGATATCAAATCTTGCGGGAAAAGTCGGCGTGCATACAATCAAAGTATGAAGAGATTGCTGCCAGGAAATGTTGCTCGCCAAAAATTGCAGGACTGAAAATTTTATAGAAAACCGACAATGTTGGTATGATTGGTACATCGACAATGCTGCTGAATGTTGCTTTCTCTCATGTGGCATCTTCCCGTCTGCATCAAGATTCGTCATGTACTTCGTCAATGACACCTGGCTTGGGTGCAAGGGGTCCACTTGCGGGACCCGATATGGAGCCTATTGAGCCAACTCGCTCTTGTGGTGGCGGCTCATCTCGCATGCAGGCGTTCTCTAGCATGTTTGTCCATTTGCCACTTGTACCAGCATGACTGTGCTTCAAATGCTGTCGAAAGTGGTCTGCGCGGAAAAACTTCTTGGCTTGATTACATTCACCGAATTTGTGAATGTGATTCAGATGTTCTGACCGTACATCCCAATCTGCGGGATTAGGAAACTCTTCGCCGCAATAGCCACAAACGTCGGCCGCGGCAGGACGGGTGGGTGATGGGTGAAAAGCCGCATGGACGGCACCGAGTGTTGCGCATGACCACGAGTGTCGCCGTAGATGGAGAGAGTTTTGATGGCGCTCGGCCTCATTTTTGTTTTTGAAACGGTTCGGACAATATTGGCAGATGTACTGTTTTTCCAATTCGTGCAGACTGTACCTACGTGTCAGCTTATGGTCGCTCGACTAAAGGTGGTGGGGCAAGCTCGGATATCACTTACCGCAAATCCTCTTCGCTGTCAAATTTCTTGGGTTTCTTAGGACAGCATTCGCAAATGTAGGCACCTGGTATGCGACTAGCAATTGAGTTCTGCCGCGAGTGCAACATGCTCTCTGTGGACATTTTGCGAATTTGTGGGTGTTCGGTCTCCGAAAAGCCTCTTTGGTGCTGTGGTCGTGATAAAGAACCGCGGGGACTTGGATCCAGTGACCGGTTAGCTGCATATGGCGAGACAGGGCTTAACTCCTTCTCTCCTAGAGGCGAGAGTGCATTGGGCGAAAGACGCTGATCTCCACCATAACTTGTCATGCTACTAGCTGCTGTTGAAAATCCATATGAAGAACCAATTGAGCCGGTTCGTTGGCCTACAGACCCAGTCGAAGATAACGAGCCAGGCGCCGCCTGGAAGCGGGAAGCAGTACAATTGCGATTGACAAGCATCTGCGCTGAGCGACGATGATACAAGTCATTGTGGCCACTTGTGGTGGGACGATCCTCACGCGCGGCCTCCGAGGGAGGTGATGAGGCGCGTCGTTTAAGGCCGCCCTTTGGGCCTGATTGATAGTCTTCTGATTCGGCAGGGCTGCGATCATTGATGTTTAATTCGCGCATTCCATTTTCTTCCATGCCGAAGTCGTGGTCAGGGAATATACTGTGGTCGTAACTGCCGCGGTGCTGAGAAGAAGTGTCATCCAGAGGCCCCGGAGTACAGATGCTCCCAAATCGTCCCCTGTGAGACTCTGCCGAGACTGTATCGAAACCTGGGCTACGAAAGCCGCTATATCCTGGTGATATGGCCCCAGATGGGAGCCACTTTGGTGCGGGAGAGTCTAGTGATGAATGTAATCGATCAGGTACTGACAATGGCTTTAGTTGGCCGTTGAGCTTATGCAGCGAAGCGTGTGTATCGGTGGCGGAATCTTGGGCGCTGCTAGAGAGGGGTGGCGCTGTGGTTCTTGTGGGGGTGTTTGGACCGCCGATCTTCGAGAGTAGTTGCTTATCATATGCATGAGATAGAATCTGCAGTGCTTGTTGACCAAGCTGTCGCTCGCTTGTAAATCTGTGGTTCATTGTTATAGTCAGTCAATGAATACACGATTTGCGGGGGAGCAATGTTCCACGAGGAGGCTTCTGTTAGTTGCAAGGGCGATACTGCAGCCAAACACAAATGAAATCCATCACTTGGTTTACCAGATGTCTGCCGCGTCAAGCAGTTTACTGCCGGGAACTCCTTCAACAGGTATGGAAGAGAATGCAGCAAAAGACGTAGGACTAGGCATAGTTGAGAGAATTCTTACCTGTGATTTCCAAGTGATGGGCGAGACTTGGCACTGCGGTCCTCGTCACTATTGTGCTCCCCGCTGTTCTCGGAGCTCATATCGTCGAAAGACCTGGAGATGGAGGGTTCACGGCCATTGCTAAACATGTAGTCGGTCGAAGGCTCCCGCGGACGCGGCTGGCTGCTGGTAGACCCACCATACAAGCTCGAGCCATGCTTGACTGTCGCGAGCCGATTTCCGTCAAAGCCAGTGTCTCTAGCTCTGTTTGTGTTACCCCATTGCCAACCTGGGTCTTGGCCACCTCGAAGGTCTTCGATGTGACGTGGTGGAGGCAAGGGGGGCGGAACCTCTTCGCGTGCTCTTGGTATAGCCATGGCTACAGCCGTGCTTGGAATTGAGGGTCGGCGGTGGTGTGGCAGTGAGTAGCGGTGGGACTCATATACGCGAATGCTTGGGGGTGAGTTCGCGGACGACATGGTCAGGCCTGGGAGGGTCGACGAGTTGGCCAGGGGGCCGCCACGAACGGGCAGCTGAAGCGTGCCTCGCAGCCCAGAGGTGCCGTAATTGTGGCGAGGGCAAAGAGAAAGAGGGCGAGGATATGGTCGCTACTGGATAGTACAGGCGACGCACAGACGTACACTTGAATAGTTAGCCGGGCAGCAACACGGAATGGCCGAAACAGGCAGGGACGATGCCAGGAGGGGTGCAGACGGCAGCTGGATCGATATAGGGCGCAATGAAAAAATTATGCGGCTCACCTCTGCACGATGGGATGGGTGGGCGTACGCGTCGTTTGCGGCTGCTGTGGATGGGATGGCGAGGCTGATGGAAGGCGGCCAGTCAACGCGGGGGGGCGGATTTGTAGCCTCAGCCCTACAGCCTCGAGCGCTAGTGGAGGACCCTCCCAACGGACGCGTGCGGCTGCTGCTTGCTGTATGGAGCTGAAAACTGGCCCAGCACCGCCACGCAATGCTCAACGTTGGCAGTGTCCAGGGGCGCTGGTCATATGATATTGCAACGAATGCTCAGGTCGTTGTCGAGGTGGTCGTTGTCGTCGTCGCGCGCGCACTGTTCATGGTACCACGGCAGCGAGCAACGAGCAGCGAGCAGCAGAGCGGGAATGCTGCGGGTCCCTAGCGTGGTGCAGGAAGAACAGGAAGCGGGTACAGCGAGAAAAGGGAGCAATACGGCCCCTGCGTAATCATTCGGCAGCAGCAGGCCTGGAGAGCGACAAACACACTGACGAGGAGAGGCACCGAACAAAAGAGCAGAGACGCCCTCGACGGGGACCCTCAGCATTAAGCACGACGCTCTGGTCGACGTCCCCACGCCGGTGATTGGCCATGACAGGGCGCCCACTTAGCACGGAGCATAGTGGTGGACCGTGGCAGGGGTGTCGTCTTCGCTGCACCCTTACTCGTACTCGACACTCCAGCGAACCATGCCTCTGGGCTTTCGAGAAGTCTGCCAAAAACATTCTCGTCCGAAGCCGGTCTACCACGCCAGCGCTGTCTTGTGTGCTTCGTGCATAGGGCTTGCGCTTAGTCTCTTCGCTGCTGTCGCCCGGTGCTGGCCCATGAGCACTTTGGTCATCTTGCGCCTTTTGCAAATTGCCCTCGACGGCAGAAGTGCCCGGCAGCGTGGGACGAGCTCACTCAGACCAGCCATGGCGAGCGTAATCAATTGCTGGGTTGGCGCCCGCCCGTCCACCCGTTGTCGATACTGAGGCAGACCAAGGCCGATCGCCAGGACGTCAGACTGAAGCACAACGGTGAGATAGCGACGTGTGCCGACGGCGTGGACCTCTAGCACGGCGCTCGCTGAGCATGCATGCATGCGAGGGACCTGACGACTCTCGGAAAGGCACCCCTTTGGAGGTCCGACTCGAAATGTGCAGCACACGGCGCAAGCGTGAGAATGAACCCTCCCAAGGTTAGACTGGAACCAACGCGGGTAACGGGAGGGTCCATGCACATGTGTTCGACGAAGCCGTGGCCCTTCAGCCTTACCAGCCAATTTTCTTGTATCCTCGCCTGGGCACCCACCCCACCCCGGACAATCGCTTGCGGGCATTAATCAATGTTTAGTCAGGCTGAGGACTGGGCTCCACAGCTTATCCGAGGCGTCACGGCGTGGATCTGTTGATCCGTCTCGGGACTGAAGACTTGTACAGGCATTGCTTTCTGCCCGGGCAATCTCACGGCAGGTAACAATCGATCGCATCGTATGCACAGCGGGGTGTACAAAACTATGCACTGCAGTATCTCCGATGGCTGACGCGACAGGAAACGAGATGATGGGATTCCGGCATTCCGTTGCCCTTCAAATGGATTCCTGGTGCACGAGTGAGCAGGGTGAGAGGCAACCATTGGAATGGTCGACTCATGTGGCACTGCCGCCTCCCTCCAGAATGTGAACATTTCATTATTGCGGGAACAATTGTTCTGAGGAGGCCTTGCGCCATTGGGCAGCTCCAGTTTGTCACAACGTGACATCAGCCTGTGTTGATCTGAAATTCAGAGCTGGAAAGTGATTGCGCGAGGCGAATACTCTGCTCATGGTGGAGAAGGACCATTTGTCTTCGCCATGGGTATCGTCGAATCAGCGGCGTCTTCGGTCGGCCCGCGGAGGTAAATTGCAGGGACGGTTACAAATCCAGTTGCACATAAACGTTCGGTTGTTACTCTCAGAACGAGCGCAATGATAGAGCCTAACAAGCGAGTGTTACCTTTGCACAATCAATGAAACTTGACATGATTGTGAGACAGCCAATATTGTGCTTGTTGCGGTGAGCTCGGATTGGCAAAAGAGGTTGGTTGTACTCGCCCATAAGGCTGTGGTGGCGCTTCGTCCCGCGCCCAGCCGAGCATACAGTATCACTCGCGAGGCGCAGTTTTTCAAGGCGGGCAGTCAGGACGCAAACAGAGTAGACCACCAACATGTCTTGATGTCGCCGGGCCTTCGTACCAGTAATTGCTGGCACCAAGACTTGCTCAATGCGAACGTGCTGTTCCAGAACGGTGCCAGAAGCGCTATATCAGGCCATGTACGTCTTCACCGCTTTAAGCAGGCACACGCTTAATTTGAGAGCCTCGGTGAAAATTCGAGCCTCATTCGCACCAGCACCGCCGACACCTTGCACCAACCTCTTATACAACCTCCACTTCATCTCCGACACCCGATCATCCTCGGACAGACTGACTCTGGGTAGCCATGGCCCTCATCGATAGAGTGCCAGGGGATTTGAACCTGTATATTGGTGGGTACGTCACGAGGACCATCGTTTCGACCTGCCCAATGGCTCACGGCACCGGGAGCCTCGGGGGAGGCGTATTGGATTCCAATCTGACAGCTTTGGCGTAGCATGTTCACGCTGCGAAGACGTGAAGCACTCGAGCAAGCCAACATTACGCATGTTCTCTCCGTGTTGCGCACACCACTCGACCAAGACCTCTTCCGCCCCTTCAAGCACATGGTTGTCGAGGTGGACGATGTCGAGGACGAGGATCTATTGGCGCATTTCCCTGCCACAAATCGATTCATACAGGAAGGGCTTAAGGGAGGTGGCGGAGTCTTAGTGCACTGGTAAGTCAACATCCTGGTCGAGCTGAGCCTTGCATGCCCAACCCTTGATCGTCACCAACGACTGCCTTTCTTGGCAGTTTTGCCATCTTCAGTGGGCACACTGGCTGCAATGCCTTGTTCACTGCGCTGCAATGCAGATGGTTATTTTCTGTCCTCCATGCGTCTTGCACGAGTCCTTTACAGAGATTTCCTTGTCCATTGCACCTTCCACATTCTGCAAACTTCTCCCGATACACACCGCTCCCTCGCCACTTTGATTTCCCAGCAGCCACTCGTGTCAGTATGCCAACCTCACCCTATTCTCTAGTGCTATGGGTAAATCACGATCAGCTACCGTCGTCATCGCTTATTTGATGCAAGAGCACGGCATTAGCCCTTCGGAAGCTTTGTCGCACTTACGGCAGGCACGATCCATTTGCGAACCAAACGAAGGCTTCATGAAGCAACTGGAATTATACGGTGAGATGAAGACCCCCGAAAACGTCGACGAGTCTCCAGCCTATCAACGGTGGGTCTATCAACGTGAAATAGAGCTGAGTCGCGCGTGCGGCCAAGCTCCAGAGGCAGACAAGATTCGCTTCGAGGACGAGCATGTTACCGATCAGACGTCTGCGTTCGAGTTGAGATGTCGCAAATGCAGGTGAGTGGAGCCGCGCGGTAGGCTTTTGATGTCATGCAGCAGTCTCTTGCCGCCGTCTGTCATGTTCAGGCGCTTACAAGCTCACAGACGGCCACTTGCAACATCACAATATCTGCTCTCGCACAAGCCGCCCTCGTCCATCAATGACCAAGCTTCAGAAGCGCCTCCAGCCGCCTCATCTCAGTCTTGTGCCCACTATTTCCTGGATCCCCTGTCTTGGATGCGTCCCGAGCTTGAACAAGGCAAGTTGGAAGGACGCCTTGAATGCCCAAAGTGTCAAACCAACGTAGGCAAGTACGCCTGGCAGGGCATGCAGTGCAGCTGTGGAGAATGGCTTGTGCCTGGGATCAGCCTTTCCAAGGGACGAATCGATGAAGCGAGAAAAGCCACTGTTGGCATTCGCCGTCCCCCAGGTGCATCCGTCCCGCCTCCGCACTCTGGCCAGAACCTATGAACGAGTCTGGAGGTCGATCAATGGGCTGGCTCCTGAGGATCGCGAGGCAGTCTCAGGGTTGAAGCTCAGAATTTGCGTCAATCCTAGACTTATGATAAACTACTAGCTTGCCATAAGGCCGTTCTGTTCGGCCATCTACTTGCCTCGAGCTCGATATCAACATGCTTTCTTCCCATAGCCAAACATCTTCAGCTGTGTTTATAATGTCAGATTGAATGTGGGGGCCAAATTAGATGCACTGGCACTCGTCCAAGCCCTCCCTCAATGCATAGGACAGAGATCCATTGCACCCGATTGTAGATCACTGGTGGAGAATCCGGCCCTAATCCCCAAGCCGACTTTACCTGCATGTAGTACACAACCTGAGACAGTCTAAGTTCAGATACAGTATCCAATCAAACCTCCATGTTGCGATTCATAGTCACTCGGCGTTTCTTCACCGCTTAAGCCTGCAGATGTATTTCGTCCCAGTCAACACAACACAATCGGTAGTAGCCATGCTTTCTTTTCCACAGACAACTTGCAAGGTCCTCCACTATTCAAAATCGACCCCCTGTTCGAAGTTCGGATGGAAACCAGCGGCACCCCAATTCCCGGAATCAGCATGTGTTACTGGGGCAATCTTGCAAAGGGCCTGTTTTTAACAATATCCACATCAGACGACTGTTAATCACCCATTTACGAGAAATCAAATCGTAAGGCTAACGGAATGGCACATTGAGGGGTCTTTCTCATTGCTGGCAAAAGAGATACGGCCCACATTACGAACCATGCTGCTTACTCATGTCCCTAGAACACAGTATCCGTGAAAGCATCTGCCATGACACGCAAACATTTGTGAGAAGCCCAATGAAACTGCTTCTGCTCACAGGATAGAATCAGGTAACTTCGTCAGACATGGCTCATTCCTGCAACCGATAGTAGCTGCATCCGTATTGGTAAACTCTCAGTCATGCGACACGAGCCATTGTGGCGACATCACCCCGGTTTCCGTAGTGACTAAGGAGATACAAGCCACAACCACCATGAGTAGATAATTAATTGGAGCAGACTTTTTTTGGTTATGGAACTTACCTTGCATACACGAGGATTTGATAGTCAACATGGCAGCTTCCAAAGCAATTCCGGCCCGCCTGCCTTTCGTGTACATTCCAGGCGTGCTGTGTAAAGTAGCTTTAGGAATGTCTCGGAAAGTATTTTGAGGGAACCTTAGGGCGTGAATCCTTCAGGAAGAGTCAAATTTGGAATACTGCTGGCCTTATGAGCTCGTTGAGACGGTAGCTGATCCTGAAGGATCGGGGCCTTCCTTACGAGGCGTACCAGCATCTTAGGAGTGCCATGTCGATTCCTGAATCATTGCCTTCGGGCCTTCTCGAATAGCTACAGGAATGGCGACAGACCATGCAGGCTTCTTGTTGAGTCCTGCACCTTGTTGTAGGGCTAGGCGATCAGCCCGGCGGCGTTTCGTACTAGAGTAGATTTGGTAACACCAGATAGATGGAGTGCCTGATAGTCATTTCGCACTCGACTGACATCAATAAATTCGACTGTACGAGGACCGCTTAATTGTTCGCATGGCGTCAATATGCTCAGTGATCGAACACTCTTTATTGGAAAGGTAGAGCAATCATTGAAGCAAATGGTTGGACATGAAGAGAATTGCTGAAGATATTGGCCGCCTATACGGCCGAAATGGTTTTTGGAGGACATCAAGATTCGGATCTATCTCAGCTTTACACCTAAACTATCACCAGCACCTCTCGACTCACTTTGATCCTATGCCTTAATTCGTCCATCCACCACCATCTGCCTGATAGCTTCAATAGAGCTTTCAACCGCCTTCTTAGACATCTATTATCACGTTAGAAATAGGTCTCATCACACCCACTCATCAGGCCCCAATCATCGATGCTTGAAGCCAGTCTAGGAAGATAATAAGTACGTACACTTTTGAATTTCTGTGTCTCTTGCTCTGCCTCTGGCGATCCCTCCTGAATATGTGGGAATCTGAACTCAAAGGCATATGTCATGTGCAAGTCTTCGAGACCACCGGACGGCCCATCGGACACAGTATTGCGGATGTGAGAGCCGTCTTCTTGTTCAAAATCGACCTAGAATTCTATCAGCTCCATATCCCCAAAGAAATGGATTTTTTTTTGGCCAGGTCGACATCATTGCCCAAAATAAAAGTCGTGCTGAATCCCAAGCAAAGTTTAGCGTAGATATAAAGTATACATACCCAACTTGGTTCATAACTCCTAACTGTCTCCTTGGCCCGGTCTTTCGGCCCCGCACCTTGCTTGAATTTGACCTCTCTTACTACAACGCCGTCCTTGTCCTCCAGTACTTCGCACGACTCAATTACAGGAACGAACTCTTGTGCGAAGCGGATTTTGCGCTGCAAACCAGCCCATATTTGCGGGTAGGTGAGGACAGGCGTTACGCCAGAAGGGTTGATGCGGGATGTGTACGAGATATGGATGTTGACCATGTTGACAGTTTTTTAATCAAAGTAGAAAACCAAGGTAAGGGTGAGAACTAGACCTGTCTCGAATGTTGAGAGTCTTTGAAGTTTGGATGCGTGAGGAGGGGGACTGTTTTGTGACGTCAAACTATTGTTTGATTGTAGATAGCTCGAGAATGGCTGTGAAGGATACGGGAGTGCAATATTTTGCACAATGACACTGGCTAAACAAGTCTTATATACACACACTCGCAGATGCCATCACGAACATGTGATGGAGTAACTATCCTCCGGGTAGGATTCTCAGACTAAGCGTCGTCGATCTTCGGCTCCACCAAGTCCGAATTACGCAAGGCTGCTTATTCAGGCATCGTCCTTGAACAACGCGAAGCACCGAGTGCTCACTTATCACGCAGCATCGTAATATTCGAAAGCTAGAAACAATACAACACATATGCAGTTACCACCTCCGCGTACTCAAGTCATCTGATTTGGTTAGCAATCGGTGGGCCGCAGAGCGGGTGACGTTTTTGCGCATGGTGAATGGAGCGATCAAACATAAGACGAACGCTCCGTGATACCAACAAAATAAGATCAGAATCTGGAGGTCGATAGTAGGAGGTTGATCAACAATTCTCAGCCACCGTATAGGACACAGATCAGTAGAGTGGTCACGCAAAGGAGCTTGGAATTATAGAACGTGACGGGCATGATCTGTCATTGAAAGGTATCATTTCACTGGCCTTTCGCTCTCGAATAAATGTAGTAGCTACTCAGCAGAACCCGCCGGAACGCCATGCTTTTGATGCATCTTATTTCCATCACTCATCCCTAGCTGAACGCATTTACGCGTCCTCAACGACCTGGGTGTGCAGACCCTTGGGGTCCTTGACGTTGACGGCCTGGACGTAAGAGTACAACTTCTCCTTGGCGCCCTCCTCGTCGTTACGCTTACGCGAGATGCGAACACGGAGGCGGAAGGGAACACCCTTGATGCCGGATTCCCAGACCTTCTTGTTGAGCTGGGGGTCTAGGCGCACGTCCTTGGTGCCCTGCGTTCATGTTAGCGATTGAGGTTCCTAAAACTCAGAATGACCGTGCAGCATCGACGCATAGCAACGATGCCGCCGGCCGAAGATGAGAAAGGGTGTTCACGTACCATAGCCTTCTCAGCGAAGCCGCGGATCTCCTTGATCGCCCTGGGGGCCCTCTTCTTGAAGCTTACGCCATGGACCTGTTCACCCCAACGTATTAGCTTTCATGTTCACCTTCAGTCTTCCGCCCGATGCTTGCAGTGAGTCGAGAGCGTGCAACTGAGCCAAAGTAAGGCTGCGATGTTCACCCTCGACTATGCTAGCCATCGTTGGACTTCACAAAACTGAATCAACATACGCGCTTGTGTAGGTGGATCGTGTATTCGCGGGCGACGACATCAGCGATGGCGCTGCGGGTGGTCTTGCCGGCGGGCTTCTTGCCGCTTGTCTTTGCGCTGGGAGCCATTTTCTAGAACCATACACGTTAGCGAATGTGGAATTTCATCGCTGGTGTACAAGTGTCGCAAAGTGAGTAGCGCGCAGTCGCGAGAACTGCCATGGGGACTTGAATGAGATTGGGATCAATTAACATACAGACAGAGTTCCTCGCTACGGGGTTAGTCGACGATGAGGTTGTGAAGTGCGGCTTGAAGTTCAAAGTTTTGCATTGGGCCCACGAAATTCGAATGTGGTCGCTTAGTTAGCGTGCCGATGCACAGACACAATCATCACGTGAGAGTGTATTCATCACTCAACACAACAACACTTTCATGTGAGCATACGATTGTTTCAAAATGATCCGGGTTCAAGAACGGCCAGAAGCAGTAGATGTCTGGATCGAAAAGGGGAGATCATCACAGTTCAATTTAGAGGACTTCGTTTGATTGATTGGGTATCTTTTTTCTTTTAAGAATGCTTCTGTACTTCTTGTTTAGGGGCCGTTGTATGTTTTCTTCAATTCTCATGCTCTTCCATGCAAAGGTGTGCTCTTTGTATAACCAGAACGCCTCACGAGTCAACTACCGATGCCCAGGTAAATCAAACTCTTTGCCACCCTTTCTTGAATCTTTTTCGTCTTCTTCATCATCGTCATCATCTTCATGCTCGCTTTCATCACTACTACTATCTTCATCCTCTCCATCATCATCATCCTCTTCGTGACCCGATACCAGGCGATCTAAACGTCCACCGTCTTCACCCCAAAACTGTAATCCTTCAGGGTCGTGGTCCTCCGAAAGATCTAACGCCGGTATCTCCTCTGCCAAAGCAGGGTTCAAATCGTTGCGGAAGCGTGCCAACGACTGGGTGAAGCGCTCCAGGACATATTGTGGCAACGATGGCTCCTTGACCGTGGTTCCATCTGTAGCCTGGCGTTCGCGACGATCGTCTTCTCCTAGATCTATAAATGGGACATCTTCGGCTCTTACATCTCCGGTTGGGTTGAGATAGGCATCAAATGACCTTCGAACACGCTCTACCATTTGCTGTGCAGCATCCGGCATCTGAGGCATTTGTGGAAACTGTGGTATTTGTGGGAAATTTGGGAGCGGTGGTAATTGCCGCAAGGTCGGGAACTGAGGCATCGAAGGCATCTGCGGCATGCGTGGCCTTCCAGGAAACTGCGGCATCTGAAAAGGAAATGATGGAAGCTGTCCCGGTAGCCATGTCTCTTCTGGCTCGTCTGGCTGGAAGTAGTATCTAGGCGAGCGAAGCGGTGCTTGCGAAGCAGGAGAGCTGACGCTGACAGGCGATATGGATCCAGCATTGGCGTCGGCGTCTAAGATTGCGTTGGCGGCTTCTTCGCTCTCTGGGCCGTTAAGGATGCGTAGCTCATTTGTATTGTAGGAGTCACACGTGCCACATTGATTTCCAAGCCAATGGTACTTCACAGAAGATTTCGCGGAGCAATCGTTGCACTGAACAATCGCCCGAGTATTGGAAAATTGGTCCGGCATCGGTTGGCTCTCGATGGCTTGCGTTAATTTCTGCCACTGCAAGTCCATGCACACAGCGCTTTTCTTGCATATTGGACACTTGTAGGCAGTTTCCATGTAGAGATTATAGCAGTCCTTGTGCAGATAATGACCACAAGGCATGGACACCACGGCAGTCGATGAGGTGAAGAGATAGTCTCCACAAATAGGACAATTCGAATCGGTGGCACGTGGCAGGCACTTGTGGGAGGTGGCGTGTGAAATTGATATGCAGACATTGCAGTTCTAAATATGGTCAGAGATTTTGTCTCAAAATCAACTCGGAGTAGTACCTTGCAGTGATAAAAGTCTTTGCCCAATCCCTCGCCTCTCCTGCAAATACCGCAATCAAGGCAATGGTAGATCTTCTTTTTGCTATTATTATCCCACAATTGGCAGATATTGCAATAGTAACATGCGGCTTGTATTTCACACGCTCTGCAATGCTCAGCCGCAGCCTGAGGAGTTCCACATGCCATGCACAGCATATTCTTCGTCATTTTCCGGTTCAAGTTATGGTCCTCGACGGCATCATGGCAGTGTCGGCAAGTATACCACCGCCGGCACTCGTAGCATTGCACCTTGACGTTTCGCTTGTAGTGCTGGCAGCCCAGGCTTAGCTCACCCTCTGCACCTTCGTCCTCGTCCTCCTCGCCATGGCCATGATCTGCACTATTGTGCGGAGCATTGGGCCGATATGTCGGATTCGTGTCTCCAGGTCGAAGGTTGTAAGGGTTCTCGGGGTCCACATCGGATGCAGATGAGTATGGCGACGACGCGTGTATGTCCGAGAAGATCGAGTGGCCGGACGTGGGTGTGAAGGGCCGTTCTTGCGACACAATGCTGCTCGGCGATGTTGGTCTCATGATGTTGTATCTCTCCGTCATCAGGCTGTGTATCATACGTGCGCGGTCTTGATCTGTAACTTTCAGGGCCCTAATCTGGTGAATGCGCATTCGTAGATGGGCCATGCCATCGTCTGCAGGTAGCGATTCCGACATGGTGCTGGCATGCTGGGCAGCATTTGGTCTTGTACTTGGAATCGAGGTTGTTGCCGGCGCGCTTGAGACAGCGGAATCCAGCTCAAGATGACGAAATTGGCTTGCGAGTGTGCGGGAAGGGTTCGAAGACATATCGACAGGAATATTTATTGGTGCGGTTGTGGTGGAACCCAGCGCAGCGTCATTCTGGTGGTGAAGCGCCTCCTCGTGGACAACAGCATCGCGGGGTGGACGAGTGAAAGACGAGTATCGTCGGGACCTGCCCGTCACATAACTAGGGCGCCCTATAGTCGGCTGGCGGGCATCTACAGTGTGCGGCGTTGTGGCGTCTGCATCCACACTGAGAGCTGGCGAGCCATTTGGTAGCATGGACAAAGAGTCGGGATTGTCACATGCTAGAGGTTGTACTCCGTCATTGCTCGCTTCGGCAGACAATTGACCTGAGAAGCGACGTGCATGGCGGACCACAGGGTCAATAATAAAGGAAGAGAACAGACTCATTGGATCATACTGTACTCTAGGAATCGAAAAGTGTGAGAGAGGAAGCCTCGATCTAAGACTTCGGAAGATCCCTACGCGCTGCTCGCACTGCTCTTGCCATCTGTGGCGTTTCGGAGCATGTGAGCGCTCCAGCCACGGTCGCCACGGCGAAGTCTGGATGAAATGATATTCACGGGACGACCTATTTCCGGACCGAACCACCCTTTTTTGTCAAGTTCGAGTCGTCTTTGCGAGGAATTGCACGGCAAACGAATGAACCCGCAAGCATTGCCGGAATAGGCACCTTATATCGCTCCGAGCTCACGATGAACGGCATCTTGCCAGAGTAAAGCCGACAACAGCCAATTCGACTGAATTCGACAAATGAAAAACAACCAGAAGGATTGCGGGTCGCAGAGTTTGGGTTTGTTGAAATCGGTTCCAGCTATCGCTATGGCTTTCTTAAGACCCAAAAATTACCTAACAGGAGAGCCGCATGCATCGACGCGGCTGCTGCCCTTCCAGCTTCTGAGTTGGTAACTCGTAGCTTGGATCAAATCAAACATACTCTAAAGGGCATGTAGTCGAGCAAAGTGTCGATTACAGAGAACAAGCCCTGGTTGCCTATCGTGATCGCTCGACTCTGCCAATTTCACGATCCGCGGGTGAGTTTCCAACGATGCAACCTGCCTTCAGCCTCCGACTCGTGAAACGCTTTCCATCAAGGACGCTCTAATCAACTATTGTCCTGAAGTGGTAACTACTTATGATATGTGTCGATTACAGCCAGAAATCCATGGGTGTGAGAACAGCCAAAGCAATTTCCACGATGCGTTGAACCACGGATACAATACGAGCACGGTTACATTTCGCTTCTACTTTGAAGCGTCCTTCACCGCCTGAAGACCTTGGAATTTACATCTTTAGTGCGAAAGAATTACTTCAACAGGCAGTTTATGAAGAAAAGTGTCGATTGCAGTGACATTTCGTGTAACAGATGTTAGGTGCGACGCCGGACAAAGGGCCTTTCGACGACGTTTTCATCCATGCATCGGCAGCGGCATGACGCATATGGAATGGCAGCTTTGACCCACGTTTTCCCTGGGTGTACCCTGGAATGACTTCCAAAACGCTTCTAGAAAGGGTAAGTCTAGCAACGACATTGTTTGCAGTGATGGTTCCGTGGGTGAGATGCCGACTATGTCGGCTGACCATGGCCTGGCTGTCGCCTGTCGCTATCGTGCCACATTTTCCCCTATTCGAATCTCTTGGGTGGTCCACGCTGCATTGCTCCACAAACGAATAGGGCCATAGCAGGCATATGGCAGACTCAAGCCGAGGTAGCTATTAAGCTTGACTGCTATACATATACTCCAAAAAATGGGCCATACTGTATGTAGATCGTGGACATTGAAGAAAAGTTCCTCGAGAAATTGTAGTATTTAGACCCTTTGGTCATCATGCCTGCATTCTATGTCTCCCGCCGACTCAGTCGACCTTATGCCTGGATTTCTATGCATAAACACGATTTTTCTGGCCACTATGAAATAGTATCATCAGCTTATACATTGAAGCCCCCCTTCCATTGTCACATATTTTCGTCCTCACAGTACTAGACTAGGTTTGATTTCTACTTGGCATGCCCTCTTGCAAGACGCTCATGAATCTTATGGCCGGCCTTGTGTCTCTTCATTACGCTGTGGCTCTTCATCTCTCCTCAAGCATCTGTGGCTTTCTCTGACCCATTCCATAGCTAGGCTATGCTCTCTATTACTCTCTCCGATGAAACGTTGATCCAATGAAGCTTTGTGGAATTTATTGAGCGTGATTCGAATGCATTCATCATGGTTGGATATCTCGGTGACAAAGTACATCCAAGGATATTCAGAAGCCAGGTGGCGCTTCAAGTGTCCCGTGCATAGCTCGAACTCCTCGACCTTCTTCTTTCGCGTGGTGGATTTGCTTATCTTGCAGTCATTGTGCTTGTTCAACTCTGAAATGGGATGAGTATAAGCAGAAACATGATCATCTTGGCACTGAGATGTTTTTGCTTCACAATGAATGGCTCTGCGAGATGCGATCTTCATCGATCTCAAAATTGTCTATTGGGCGAGCCAAGGCATCAGGCTCCTGTTGTTTCTTCCTATTCCCTTGTCTGGGATCCCAGGTCTCCAGCCCTGTACGCGTAGCTGTTGAACCTAATCTCGATGACGTCTTAACAAACGCCTAAAGATCTTGAGAGATGAGGGCCACATCAACTCGGTTGCGCTCTTCCTCATGAATGGCCTCAAACATCGCTCTATCTTCGTCTTGTTCTGGGTTTGTCCACCACGTGTGGTCAGACCTTGAGCGCAGCTCACGATGAAAGTCGCCAACGAGATAAAGACTGCCTGTAAGAACTATGGGAGGCGTCTTTCCTGCTACGTATCTCGCTGCACAAAGCGCTCGAAGTGCGCCTGTCGTGGGCATGTGTAGTCCAGTAATTTTAGGCTGCACTGACTCTGCAATAGCAAAGAGTTGCTTTGGGTCCATAGACTTCACCCATGGCATGCCATCCACAGGGCCAAAGGATGTCGTAACGACATTATCCCCTGGTCGCAATAAAAGCTTAAGATATTGATGCGCATCCTTTCCTTCAGTCATAGCAAGGACCCATGTAATCGGCCATCCATCTTTTGGTGGACTTTCTCCCAAGATCGTCCTCTGCCGTTCATTCTTGAGGACAAAATCGTTGAGTGCTATTGCAGCATCGGGATTGTGAGCTCCATCCACCATGATCTCCCTCTCTGACTCATCTAATTTGCCGAAGACGGGCGGGACTTTGAGGTGTTGTAGCCTGCCCGGATTCACGTTCTTCCTAAGCTGCACCAACATCTCTCCAATCTCCAGGTTGTCCAGCGTAATACCTAGGCTTGCCACTATTTCTTTCACTGCTACTATAGCCAAGACTACGTTATCTCGCTGGAAAGGCCGTAAGGACTCAGAAAACCGGCGCCAATCCGGACTGGCGTAGAGCGTTTCTATGAGCTCCACGGTGTCTCCAGTGAGACGAGGGCCAGCCCCAATATCTTTGGCATACTGCTCGATAACATTGTTGACGTTCCACTCATTGACTGGATTGACAACGTATGGAACATTTGGCCTCAAGATACCAGCTTTGTGCTGAGCAATCTGCTCAAGCGTGTCCCCCAGAAAGCTTTGGTGATCTCGGGCGATTTTGGAGATGACAGACACGGCCTGATTGTTCAATATATTAGTTGCATCCAGCTTTCCGCCCATGCCGACTTCGACAACACCAACTTGGACCTTCTCCTCGTTGAAGATGTGGAATGCGGTAGCAGTCAAGATCTCGAAAGGCGACGCATTGATACCTTCGCTCTGACTGAGCTGCATATAATGGCTCTCTATCTGACGAAAAAGTGTCTCGTTGACAGGCTTTTCGTTGATGGATATGCAGTCCCATCTGAATTCAGTCAGAACAGGAAGTGCTCCACGTGAATACGTGCGTACCTGTCTACGAGATGCGGAGAGGTGAATTTACCACACTTGACGAGTCTGCGCGTGAGCAGGGACGACGCATAGTGGCAAATGGAACCCTTGCCATTGGTTCCGGCAACGTGTATGGCCTTCCATGGGAACTGGACGTTCTTTAGGAGCTGGCCGACCCGTTCCAAGCCTGGCTGGATCATGGCCCTTGAAGACGATTATGGTAGCATAGGCAACGATGGGTCCAGGCAGACATGCGTCGAAGGTCTGAAACGGCGTACCTGCAGCTGGTTTGACTCATGGCAGCGGTTGGCCGAAAAGCAGCGAGGGCAACCGACCTTTCCCGAAGAGGCAACTGCCGCTTGGCACTGGCAGTCGCGGCTGCCGACCTTAGTCGATTGTTTGGCGTGTGCTGGCTGCAAAGACTGCGTATCAGACAAAAGTGAAGCATGCAATCACTCGCGCCGCATAACAAGAACGTCTTGTGTGCTCTGTGTCTGTGTGTCTATATTATGCTGCGCTGGCCAGCTGTCAGTGCGATCAAGCTGCAGTCTGGCGTTCCGAACGCCTTCCCCGTGAGCCTCAGCCTCACTGTTCTGTTTTAGGGTGGGCCTCTGCCTTAGTTCCTCCTCCGACCACCCCCAGAACCATCACCCCAGGCGCGTCCCCATCAGCACCACATCTCCACTCCATCATTTCCAACGCCTCTCCACTCAGTCCTTCTGCGCCATGGGCATTCCGATCGGCTGGAACATAAAAAGGGACGAGCCCAAGGAGAAAGACGTGCTGCGGGCAGACGTAACCGGCCAGCGCTCACCCATTCGCCGCCGCGTCAGACCGAACAGATCACCGACATCTCAAAGTCCATTCGACACGGATTTTCTGATCTCCACAACACGCTTTGCGCCGCACCTCGAGCCCATCTCTCGTCCTTCACATGCTCGCACGCGCCTCGCCCCGCCACCTGTCCCTGAAGTTTCGAGGACCTACTATCGCAGCAACGAGGCTTCGAGAACTCTGCCCACTCTGCAGCGAGATGAGAGCAGCTTGCGCCGCTCGCGCACTCGCCTCGAGGCACATATGCGCGCCTTTGAGGCCCGCGCATCCAGGGACAACGACCGCACACTCCCACCCTTGACACCCGGGTTTGCGCCAGCTGTGGCTTCGCGCAGCACCGAACCAGAGACAATGCGCGATGCGCGAGAGTTTCCACGCATCGGTGAGAGGTCGCTGTACCGTCGCGCTGGAGGTCCGCGATTGACGCGCTCGCGAAGCCCGGGCGCTGACGCAACTGAAGCGAGGGGCGATAACGCCGAGGACTTCGAGGATGGCCATGAGAGCAGCGACAACAACGCTGTCAGCTTCCCGCCACTTCGTAGAATGGGTCGCCGCACCATCGCTGATGGACCTCTGCCGTCGAGCTCTCTGCGCGAGACCTGGAGCCCTGTCTCAACTCTCGATGGCTTGGGTGACCGCGAGCGCAGCCTCAGCCCCTTCAATGATCATTTGCCGTGGGACACCTTCCTCACCACCATCTTGCCCGACCCTGTCGGTCCTACTGCCGAGTCGTCATTTGCATCTGCTGCGGCCGCAGCCTCGTTCTCGAACTCGCATCCAAGCTCGCGCGCCGGAAGCTCCAACTCGGCAGCATCCTCGCAGACGCATATCACAGTGCCATCACGCCATCACTCTCCGCAGCAGAATGACCAGTTCATGCGCGCGTGCGACACTTCCGAGGACGATACCGCTTCTGACACTGAGGAAGAGGACATTGATGTGCGTGGCAGTATCCGTCGTCTCAACGGTGCCGAAGCCTCTCGGAATCGATTGGTTCTCTCGGACTCGGCCCCGTCTCGCCGTAGAATGCGACCTTCGTATTTCTCGAACGAGCCTCCTCTACGAGACACTGAGCGCTACTCGCGGCGGGTGCTGGAGCGCTCCCGGGATGCGAGCGCATATGTTCGCAGCTTCTACAATTCAAACACTTCACGCGACATCGAGGTGCAGACCGATGGGCCTCGAATTGATCAGCTCGATGGCCCTGCCGAGCCTTCGTCCGCTACTGGCGACGAGGAGAATCCGCCGTTGGCGCCACTTGATTCCTCGCCTCTGGATCAAGAACTTCGCGACGCACGGTCACTGCTTGAGCGTCTTTCGAGGAGAGAGGACATCAGTGACGACTTTTGGGCTTCAGTTGGCTTGACGCGATCCTTTGCCGATCCTGTTGAGCGCTTCCAAGAGCGAGAGCGATTATGATTTTCGCTGCTTGTGTCAAACCTGAGCTCTTCTACTAGAAGCGCAAGGCTGGCTGGCTGGCCTTGCGTCTTGTTTTGATTTTGATTCTTGTCCGCTTGGTTCGGTCTCGTATTGTACGACTACGCTACTTGGCGTCTTTCTACTTTGGACTTTAACGATTTTGAAAGGCAGTCTTTGCCTATAATGCTCTGTTTACGAAAAACCATGTGGCAAGTCATGGAAACATTTCTTGGGATTTGGAGGATTGCTAGGATATGGATCTTATACGAAGGATCGAAGTATTCCATTGACATGATATGGTTGGGCGGTATCGTGTATCTTTATGCTAGCTCCAGTCGCTATAGGGAAGAACTCGAATCAAAAAGCATTCAGCACGTCTATGAGCGTGCCATTCTTCATAACATCTATTCCACGTGAGCCTTTTGACTTGACGTTCCCCACATTGTTTGAAAGCCAAAGACCCGTTGTGCCCCTCAACGCCCACACCACGCCTCCTCCCACCAACATTCCACCAACCCCAGCACCCAGACTCCCAACAAACCAAAAAAGGAACCCGATGCTCTTTCCCAGAAGCAAAAAGCATCTCGGGCGGGGCTCGAACCCGCAGCCTTTGGATACCGAAATCAATCAAGCGGTAGAAGTCCAACGCGCTACCATTGCGCCACCGAGACCGTCGAGCGGAAATCAAGACTTCTGAGCGTTTTTTCAAATTGCAGTGTTTATATTGTGGGGATTGTGCAGTCCGTTAGTGGTTCTGGGTCTTGGAACGAGCTAGGTGTTTGGCATCGGGGGAGTGGTGGTTGGTGTGACTGGACGGGGTGTGACGTGTTAGTGGGGGGCTGAGTGCAAAGTGGGTTTGCCTTGAACCGAAGCCGGGCCTTCCCGAGTCTTATGCTTGAGAGGCAGCGTACCTGGCTATCATTGATCCGGGAGATGGTGAGATGAGAGACTAGTGCATCTTGTTTTCTATGTTTGCTGAAGATGCTCAAGCTTTGGCCCCGTTGAAGTGGATTTCTTGAAGTATAGTCCATGCCTGCCTTCTTAACTTGTACAAACTCCAAAGTTTGAGCGACTTAAAGTCCCAGAGCGCGTGCGTAACTGAGTGATCAACAAAATAGAGCTTGAATTCGCCTGATATATGTTCTTGAACAGTGCGGAATTTGAATGCCAGGTCAATAGCCGCTGAAAGATTGAGCGTCGTACATTCATACGCCGTCGACTGTTGTATTTTTTTGCTTGCAGCAGCGTCTTACCGCTCTCGCAGGGGGAGCTGTAGAGCTTTGTACGAAAAGGCTGGCATGTCATTGTCTTTTCAGCCTTTCTCGATCTCAGTGACCATGTCCAGTATAGCTTGGTCACTCACGCCTGGTATCGACCCATCTTCCGCCTTCGCCCTGTCCAGTACCTTTTGAAGCTGCAGGCGATTTGCGTCCCAGCTGACCCACGCTGCGACCTGTAGGAGACAGTCCGTAACATCATCGAGCTTCTTAAGTTCTGAGTCCCCTAATTCTTTTGCTCCAACACTCTCTGTAAGTTCTGCTTTGCTAGATTTGCTCGCTTTCTTCTGTCGGGCAGGTTTTGATGGCGAACAAAGAGCTTGGCGGGTAGACTCTGCCCTGGAGCTCATTTGGAAAGAGATTGTGGGTGCTGTGCCGGGTGTTGATGGTATCGTGGATAGGGATCTCGAAGATAGCCAGGAGCGTAGAATAGAAATCTTAGCTTTCTTCTCTGCCTTGCTTCGACTCATCTTCTTCTGGAGTGCAGCCTCGACTTCCTCTTCTACAGCTTCTGTGCCTTCCTTGCATGAAAGTGATGCCTTCTCTACTGTCTTTGCCTCTTTCTCTGCAAGCGCCCGCTCGTTCTGCGCAAGCCAATACTGTCCCACCCGTTTTGGATCGACTCCGAAAACTTCATAGTCTCTCTTCCCAAGCATCTCCCTTGCGCTTCGAAGTGCGACTTGCCACTCATAGCGCAAAGTCCCTAGAATAGCCCAAAGCATACCCTCTAATGTATTCACACGAACAGTCCACTGCTGAATAGCACTGCCGCCACCAGAACGCCATCTCTGCTTTTCTATCAAGATAATGTCTGGTCCTCCCGCCAGGATCATGTCTTTGACCAAGGAGTATGCAGTCCTCGACAGCACAGATAGTGAGTAAGGATCCACGTCTTCATCTGCATCTGCCGTTCCCTTCTTGATATTTCGAGGGCTCGGCAAATGATGTCGGAACTGGCGCGACTTCTCGACAAGATCAATTTTCTCCCATCTGACGACTTCCATCGTAGCGTTAAGATTGTTTTTTGATGGGTAGTCCACTATCACATCACAGAAAGCAAGATTCTTTATGCCCATATCGATACTCATGATCCTGATCTTTCGACCCCAGTCATTGCTTTCCATGGCGTCCCAGCCAGGGCGGTCCTGGAAACGGCGAGTTTTGCGAACATCGCGTATGAAGCGGTCGTGAAGAGTAGCCTTAGTTCCTGACGATGCTGAGCCAATGCGTGTGAGTAGTGCTTGTAAAGCTTTCGTTGTTACAGTGCGAGGTTTTGGCGCCATCTCAGTATCAAACCTCACGTGGTCCAACCCCTTAAGATAGTGACAATAATCGTCTTCGAAGACACAGATGTGAGTTGAAGGAAGGCGAGAAATGCAAAAGTGTAGATGACACAAGCATTGGCACACAATGCGTCGAACCATACGCACAACAATTAGTCGCGCATTGAAATCGACACTGAAACCATCAACATGCTAGGGAAAGACAATAATTGGACTGAAGATCTTTACGATCGTTTTACCGTTGTTGTGAAGATTGTTGACGCATTTAAGATTGATGGTCGAGCGCACGGTTGATGCAATACACGTGATGCGGTTGTTGCACTCTTCATGTCGTGTTCAGGCGCTAATGTGCTCTCTTTCGTACGCAGATCAATCTTGAAATCAATACAACATGTGATATCATTGGTGATTCAAATCAGATTTATACACTGGCATTCATGGACCACAGGAAATCTTTTAGCACATTGACTTGATTCCAACAAAGCCGCCCTCGCCCAGCGATAATCCTCATACGCCCTGACGGCCTTCGCTGATGGCCCAGGCTATCGAAGGACCAAAGCAGAACGAACAATAAAGAGCCTCTTGGCTCGCTGTTGTATTTGGCTGTAGTCTCACTTCTGAATCCGACCCGGCTTTTCTCTTCTGACCTTCCTGAGGTCATTTTAGTTCCCGTTTACGAATGTATTTAGACTGAAAAGACACCAAAAAGCCTTATGTGGCAGCCTATCCCTCGCAGATGAGGTCGAAGTCAGGAAATTGTGGATCCGGCCCAATGTTCGTACTCGCAATTGCACTCTGAAAGTCCTTGACCTGCGCATTCAGTTGCGCACTGTTGCACTGCGCTATAGTCCTGCGTCAGCAAATGTCTGCTAAAGATGTAGCTACCCTGACATAAAAAGTACTAGAGGGGATGAAAGAAGAGAACGTACACTTTTGTTCATCGCATTGCTGCACAGTCAATCCACCGCTCTGTCTCTTAGCTTTGCCTTTCTTCCGTCTGTTGCTCTCTCCATTCCCATTTCCGTTTCCGTTTCTATCTCCTCTATTGTTATTGTTGTTATTGTTATTATTATTGTTGTTGTTGTTATTATTGTTATTGTTATTGTTGTTATTATTATTGTTATTGTTATTCCCATTGCCATTTGCATTCGCAGTGTTGGCGCATATCTGGAACTGATTATCACAGCTTCTCTGTGCTGCGCTCTGGAAATCAGTAAACGTGTCCCCGTCCACGTTGAACGGTCTTTCAGAATTCCCGCTGTTGGTGATGGCGCTTGCTTGTGCGCCTCCCAGTGCGCCGTTGAATGACTGGAGGTTGGTGAGTTGTCGAAGGAAGAGGGTATGGCGAGGCATTAGCGACATCTCCCAGTCTGTCGAAATGAGCGCAGGCTGTGGTGAGGCATATGATAATGCTGGCAAGACGAGGTGCAGCAGCGAGAGCAGGGCGGGTGGGAGGAACTTCATTGCGGCCGATTATGTTTGGTGATTACGGTTCGTGGGTGTAAAGGTGAGGAGCGCACAGCGCTTGTCGTCAGGCCGTCAAGTAGTCGTAGAAAGTGTGATCGTGGGTGTAATGGTGAGTAGCGACGGGCGCATATGTAAGCTCGCACTTAGAAGCGCTCGGAGTTGCGCATCACCGCGCCTACAGCCCATCTCATGCGAGAGAAGTTTGGCGCTGGGCTGGCGTTGCCTGATTGGGAAGTGTGGTGGTGATGTTGCGACAATACTGAAACGCCAGGCACCAGTCTGCCCCCTGGCAATTTTCTCCTCTTGACCTTGTGTAAGAACCAAGATCTACTCGCATGAAGCACATTAAAATGGACCAGGGCATGATATGCATGAAGACAGTGACGTCGGTGGTACTGAATGAAGAGTTGATCATTGTGACAGTCTGTTGATTTGTTTCGGGGTATGCTATGCTAATTTGACAGTGTCGCTCAATTACAACTTGTAAACAGGCAATGAGGCAATTGCAACACCGCTGAGATGACAGGAGAATGACAGGACGGAAGATCTGGAATCTCCCAATATTGATACCACCTATGCTTGCGTGGTGCATCTAAAGAAAAGCGCCACACTGGGTTAGAGAGCCTGGAGGGCGCATAACGCCACAGGTATATAATGATGAAATAAAATAAACAAACATGGATCCACGCCTGCAATGCACCGTAAAGTCAAATCGTGTCAAGGGGACCGACCACCTTGAGTCAATGTGTTGGACATGTACGCGCTCAGGATAGTCCCGCACCTTGAACCTCTTCAAATAAGTCCGCAAAAATCGTTGACGTCGTGAACCGACCTATGCAGGTCGCATATGTACGCATCCTGCTACGGTCTGCTTAGAAGTTGGCAGCGGCGTTGGGGCGTCCACCGGGGTTGTGGTACTGTTCGAGGTTCGACTGGAAAGGTGAGGTGCCGTTGACATTTTGCGGCTTGTCTCCTAGGGCAGAGCCAGTGCCGAGAGTCATATCGTCGTCATCAGCCGAAACGTTGTTCTGGCGCTTCTTCATTCGCCAAAAGACGAGGGCGATGCCGCCAAGCAGAAGGGCACCTCCAACGCCGCCGACAACGCCACCGATAATGTTCTTGTTGGTCTGGCTCAAGCCGCTTCCACTGTCACCCGAGTTCTGCTGTGACGTAGGGGGGTCTGTGGTGACCGTCTGGCCGGTAGTGAGGGCGATGCTGCTAGTACCCGTGGAGGTGGTGGTGATTTCTTGCCCATTACTCACGGTTGTGAGGACGGTGACGAATTCCTGGAGCGAAGTGGATACAAGATGAGAGGTCCGCACGATGGGTGTTGATCTTGGTGCCGAGGATGCTCCATTGCTGGTCGCTGGGGGTGCGCTCGTACGTGGCGACGAGGCACCGTTGTTGCCTCCGCTCGATGGTGCTGGTGTAGACTGCGCAGGAGTGTCGGATGTTGGCGGGTCTGGAGTTGGGTCTTGGGTCGGTGTGGGCGCAGGCGTCGATGCTGGTGGTGCGGACGTTGGTTGTCGGGATGAGGCGGGAGGAGCCGTCGAGGGTGTATTGCCAGTACCACTCGCCTGTCGCTTCTCGCCGTGGTGGAGGTAGTCTTCGATGCCGTCGATGTGTAGGTCCTCGAGGCGGAATGCTGACGAGAGCGCGGCGAGCGCGAACAAGGCTACGAAGAACCAGAGCTTCCGCAACATGTTTGATGGAGTGTAGAAACAAAAAACGAGTGGATGCGTGGGATAATAGTGTTGGAGTTGGAGCGGGCCTGTTGCGATGGGGCTGACGCGTTTCACGAAAAGTGTTCTAGTGGGATTAAAGGGTATCGGTGGCGGGCGAATAAGGCGGGTTTGCAGCGATTGTATGGGGAAGGAAAGGAACGAGGGCAGGAAGATGCAAAAACACAAGGAGAAAAGAGAGCCCAGCGGATGATCTGGGTGCTGAGTGATGGTGGTGCGTAGGCAGTGGAGCGAGCGGCAACCGTCGTGTTTGTGCCGAATGACCAGGCCCAAATTTAGTCTCTCCCTGCACTGCAACGGCAGGGATTCTGGCTGGCGGAGCGCACCGACTCACAGTACGTGAGACCCTGCATTCCAACGTCGGATCCAGAAGCCTCATGCGAAAGAAAAAACTTCTTGAGCCCAACAGAAACAACCCGCGCCTGCAGAAGCGACTGGGTCACTGCATCGTCGTCCCACGCACGCCCAACGTGAATGTTTGCGTTGAATATCGCGCCGTCTCCAACCACCTCAGAAGCTTGCGAATCCGGCAAGTGCCATTTGTCAATCTTCAACCCCGTTCGGATCCGCCATTCGCTAGCCGGCGGCACCACCCTTGTTGCTGGGCATCCTGTCCCCGTCTGGACCTGCGTCATATCCTTTGGCAGGGAAGCTTGCAGGCCGCTGTCGAGCTGAGGAGAATATTCTACCAATTACCACCTCATCCTCCTGTCGCACACACTTCACGGCAGACATGTTCGCAGCCATCATGGCACACAGCCCGCCGCTGACTCTCCACGAGGCGCTATCGGGAGTCTTCGGTTCCATTTCGTTGGCTTCATGGGTCTTTCTTCTGGTATGTGCAGCCTCGTCTTCAGTCATACACCTCGCAGTCTACCGTGTGCTGCTCTTCAACAATCTTTAGCGTCTTTGACTAGAAGCTGCCCAAGGCATTGAGCATGTCCCAGCCTCACCTTCACCCCCCATGCTTGCTCCTCATATGCACTGAACATGCCTCACACCATTGAGCACGCGATCAAGGCCATTACACTGAAACTAACAACATCAGGTCCCACAACTGATTGAAAACTACAAATCAGGCTCTGCAGACGGCATCTCCCTCGCCTTCCTGACGGTCTGGTTCATTGGCGATATCACAAATCTCGTCGGCGCAGTATGGGCTGGTCTCGTCCCTACCGTCATTGCTCTTGCAATCTACTTTTGCTTCGCAGATCTCATTCTCATCAGCCAGTGCTTATACTACAACACGAAGAACTCGCGAAGGGCGCGCAAAACATCGACGAGAAGTGAAGACAGCGTCGAGTCACCGCTGCTAGGACGTCGCGACTCCAGCAACATTGGTCTTCCCGGCAGCCATCGTCGTGACTCAGCCGCCAGCCGTAGGCGCAGGGCCAGCTCTCTCCCCACAATCGCCGACGTCGAAGAAGGCGGCAGCGAGTGGGTAAAGAACGCGCTGAGCATCATTGGCGTCTGTGTTGTCGGTGCCGCTGGTTGGGCCATCGCATGGAAGACGGGCGTGTGGGTTCCCCAGCCCACCAAAGACGACACGGCAGGTACGGATGTGGCGCTTGGTGCACAGCTCCTCGGATATGCGAGCGCAGTGGCCTACCTTGGGGCTAGGATACCACAAATTATCAAAAACCAGCGAGAGAAGAGCTGTGAGGGCTTGTCGCTTCTCTTCTTCATGCTGAGCTTGTTGGGCAATGCTACATATGGCGCAGGGGTAAGTACCTCTCAACATTCTCAGCTCGAGGAATATACTGACCTCGACAGATCATCTTCCACTCCACTGAAAGGGAGTACATACTCATCAACCTTCCCTGGTTGATTGGCTCTCTCGGCACAATGGCCGAAGATGTAACAATTTTCGTCCAATTCCGTGTTTTTGGTACTGGTGGTGACTCGACATCTGCTCTTGAAGCCTAAGCAGAGGAGGCGAAGAATATCCCCCGCGGATTGTATATATGTATTGAAACGACTTGGATCCACGTAATTATGGGTTAGGTGTACGGTCATCACAAAAGTTTAGTCATTAGGTTGGGACATTTTAGTTTTACCCGTTCTGGGATTTGGGTAAGATATCTGGCGAGTTGGATATTTGCCATCGTGTTGTTACGACTTAGCTAGTTAGATGTATGCTATCGCAATGAGTATTCATCAAATCGAATTTTCTTTGTCGAAAATGAGCGAGACAAGCGAGACTGAAACTTCATGATCTTATAATCTAGCATTGCTTTCAATGATACCGTTGTACCCATCCGCCATCGCCATTGGTTGATATAGACACCTCTTGGATATCTTGAGAACAGTCTATAAAGCGCCGGAAGAGATGAACAGAATAGTCAACTGAGATCTTCAAACGCGCTTTTCCTTGAACAAAAACGCAGTACACATCTAAACAGACGCCCGCGTTGTTGATTCCTCCACATAGCAAGGTGACCTGGGCGAGCCTAAGCGGCGGTGTCATACTTCTGGTCGTGAATGGAAATGGCACTTGCACAATATTAGCACGGCACTCATGTCCGACAATCTGATTTTAACTTACCGTCCAGAAGGATCTGTCTGGTTGCTCCAAGTTGGCGTCCATCGCATAACAGTGCTTGCGCAGTAGCTCGGGAAATGTTCATCAAACATACACCGGTACCAGTACGCCTCCTTGGTGTCTGGAATATCATCGCCCCATTCCTTCTTCGGGTTCTTCATCATCTCGTCTGTGACATGCAACTCGGCGTTGTCCTTGAGGGCGTCGATCCAGCCGTAGCCTACACCATCGGAGAACTGCTCCTTCTGTCTCCAGAGGATCTTGTCGGGGAGGTAGGGCTGTGTATCTGGTTCGTCAGAGGTATCAAAGGCCTTGCGCAGAATGTACTTCTCCATGCGCTTGTTCTTGAAATCAATGAGCTTGTCAGCCGGGTCAATGTTCATGGCGACATTGAGGAACTGCTTATCAAGGAAGGGAACACGAGCTTCGACACCCCAAGCGGAAGTTGACTTGTTGGCACGGAGGCAGTCTGCGAGATGGAGGTTCTTAACGCGGCGAATGCATTCTTGGTGGAAAGCGGCCTTGTCGGGGGCGTTGTGGAAGTAGAGATATCCGCCGAAGATTTCGTCACTGCCTTCTCCTGAGAGAACCATCTTGACACCCATAGCCTTGATCTTCCGACTGAGCAGGAACATAGGTGTTGAGGCACGGATAGTAGTTACATCGAAGGTCTCGAGATGGAAGATAACATCCGTAAGGGCGTTGAGACCGTCCTCAATTGTGAACGTGAAAGTGTGATGCTTGGTTCCAAGAAAGTCAGCAACTTCTCGAGCTGCAATGGCATCTGGAGCATTGGGGAGACCGATTGAGAAGGAGTTCAACTGTCCCAGAAGGAGATCTGTCTGAAGTTCGTTGGCGTCATCAATGCCCACGAGTTGCTCCTGTGTGCTGTGGATGACTCCGTTGGACTCGGTAGCCCGCTTCCTTGTCGCCTCGTTCAAGCGAAGAGTTTCGCGCTGCGCAATTGAGGCTACCAAACTCGAATCAAGACCACCAGAGAGAAGCACGCCAAAAGGCACTTCTGCCATCATGCGCTTCCGCACTGATCGCTCCAATGCTGTCCTCAGCTCCTTGTAGTCTACAGGCGCTGTAGGGATGTTGGAGGGCTCGATCAGCCACTTCGGGTCATAGTATCGTGTCAATTTGTCCGTCTTTGAGTCGTAGATATGACCGGGAGGGAACGAGATGATGTTGTCACAAACGGGATGCAAGCATTTAAGCTCGGAAGCGAAGAAGACAGCACCAGGAGTTGTGCTCGACCTGCCCATGTAGAATGTGGTTATTCCAATGGGGTCTCGCGCCGCAAGTACTCGATCTTGTGTCTTGTCGTGCAGGACCCAAGAGAACATACCGTCTAGGTGGCGGGGTGCCTCGACATCATGTTCGAGATACTACCACATATCAGCACTTGTGCTGTCGCAAGAATGTCCTATATTTACCAGAGGAATGATGACTTCACAGTCTGAGTGTGTCTTGAAGTTGTATGGTTTCTTGAGGCTCTTGCGGATAATACGGTGGTTGTAGATCTCGCCGTTGACGGCCAAAGAGACGGTTCCCTCATCGTTGACCAGGGGTTGTGCGCCCGAGTCTATTCATTGTAAGTTCTCATGCAACTACACATGTCGTGTGACCGCATACCGACGCCGACGATGCTCAAACGTTCGTGGACAAGGACTACAAGGTGTCAGTTCTACGTCAAGCCATAGTGCTCCCAGAAACTTACTGGTATCGTTCGCGATCCAGTTGCCACCTGTAATTATCAGTTTTCTTGCTCCTCGGTGCATTCAGAGTCATAGAGTGCTCACTCCAATCTGGGCCCCGATGTCGGACACTGTTCGCATTCAGTCAATTGAGCAGAACAGAACTGGCGAGAGGTGGACTTACGCCTTGCCCATCTTCAGGGCGGTCGGCTTGAATTTCTGCACATCGGGGTGCCTTTGAATACGTTAGTGACCTAGCAAACATCTTCGCAGTGCGGCTCAGAGGAGCAATCGCAAAGTCTGAGGGCCGTCGCATACCTGTAGCAGGCAAAAATACCACACATATTGACGGCTGTGTTGGTGAGAGTGATGAGGAAGAAAGGAGGGAGTCACTGAGTAGAAGTAGGTGGCCACACGCGCCCTTAATCGCCGTTGAAAATAATTGTGAACAGTCAATCAATCAATCCGGCGAAGCATCGGGAACAGCCCCACCACAACCAGCCCACCTATAGAATACCGTAAAGCCGCGGATGGCCGTGTGACTGTGCCCATTATCTCTGTGCTACAGGGATTGCAAACAATGACGCGGTAAAATCTGTCGGGTCGGCCCAAACGCGCGGGCGCGCCTTGAACATGCATAACTGAAAGTTCCCCCACATTGACTCTGAGGTTTCGCGTTGTCGCTTATTGGTTGCTGCCCTTGTGATCACCCTCGCGTGGTGGAACGTTCTCCAGGTAGTCCCCACTCCTGTAAAGAAACCTTTTTCTTTGAGAACGGCGTGCTTTACTTTAATCATCTCTAGATTTGGTGCTCTAAATGTGCAAAGCGAGGTGAATCGAGTCGGTCCATGTCAATCCATCACGCTGGAAGCAACGCCGTGATACTTCAAAATTGGTAGACAACAACTTCTCGTTCGCGTAGGTATTGATACATCGATGCCTCAACTCGGACTTGCTCAAGTGCTCAAACCACTGCTATTCCATATGCGTAACCAACAGCAAGCCCAAGCGATCCCCAAAAATTAGCCACACAGGAAAAAAAAGTAATTATCCATCCGTCAATGATCCATTCAGCGCCTATCCTGTTCCTCCACGTGCTTTTCATACCGTCATCTGATACCCCACGATCTCGTCTCTTAGATCTGGGGTAGCTGTTGGCTCACGGCATGCCAATTAGCTCTTGCTATACGGGATATTGCGGAGAGGCATTTAGAACAGGAAATAGGCGAGGAGAAAGCTAATTAGACACAGCAGGGCAGTAATGTGGATGGGAACGCCACCCGCAGGTGCCTGCCGGGCGTCCACAGCGGCCGAGAGTTGCCCTTTCGCTTCGCTCGTAGATTCAGGCTTTCGCTGGCGAAGACCGGTGCTATCGCCGGCTTGCTTTGTCAGCCTTGCAATCTGTGCCTTGGCCTCGTCAAGTTGGGCTTGCAAATTGGCCTGAGATGGTATGGCATTCTTCACGCTTGTCGCGGCCGCAGCGACAGTTGACTGCACGCCACCGGAGCTGGCCGGGGTAAACGCCTCGTCCTTGTTGTCTCCTAGACTCTTGCTGTCTGCTTGGCGGTCTTCTCGAAGAGAGGCAGGTCCAGTGGCTTCTGGTCCACCACGCTGTGGTGTAACGGCTTCGGGTGATGGAGAGGAAAGTATCGACTCGCGGCTGACACCATTCGTCTTGGCCGGCGTTACTATAGCATCGTCGGCTGGGAGGAACAGGACCCGAATCTTCTTCTCTTGGATCGACGATTTCGAAGTCTGCTCGATGTGTGACCACTACAAAAAGGAGTCAGCCCTAGGCCGTGTCTCACGTCTGTCGCTCGTAAAGATGATCATACCAAAGATCCAACATTGGTGAACTCCTTATCGGCAGTGACGAGAACCGATTGCACAAGGAACTTGTCGCGGCATTTCGCATCTGGTGGTGGGTCCTCCTTCATGGCTTGAAGAAGGACTGTGCGCACACGTCAGTTTGCATGCACATAACCAGCGGGGTGCGCGCATAGAGGGGGCTTCATACTCTGAACTTCGACATCTCTGCCAGGTTCGATGCGTCCGCTGTTCGGTCTCACGCAGTATCTAATTATCCATCATCAGTTGCGGTGAACAAGAAGGGGGGGGGGTTTCGAAGACCGTACTGCTTGGGGGCGGTGGTTTTGACCTTGAGCGTGTCAGTCGCGCAATCCTGGATGCAAAAATGGGGCCTAGGAATGCATAAAGAGGTCTGCCTACCTTGAATGCGACCGGATCGGAGTGAGGGTTCTTGAGGTGGAGGGTCTGCGAGACCTCATGCTGGAAGGGCCCTACCGGACTCAGTATCTCTAGGCACTTGTAAAATGCCTGCCAATTACGTACGCTTGAAGCCAAGCTCCACGGGATCGAGCTCGACGGACATGGTGAGGACACGATGGTGCAGATGTGCAGCGGTTGTTGTGTTGGTAAGCAGGTGGTGGATCGGCGGTTGCAGCGTGCGGCACGCGATTCTGCGAGGATAGGCAGGTACGACGGCAGTGTATTGGTCTGCTCGGTTGTTGCGGACACAGAGGCGCAAGAGGAGAATGTCTATACCGCTGCGGTGGGAGTAGGTAGGTGTTCAAGGTGTTAGGGTGTAGGATGTTCCGGGGTGGACCTCGCTTGAGATGACGTTGCTACTTGGAGCGTCTAGAAACCAGTGACGCTCTTGGAACCTGAACCGTTCCTTGTTGCTGCGGCTACCAGACAGCAGTTCCAAAGGCGCCGTTGGATGGAACCTGTTCCACAGAAGACGCTGTGAAAGCCCAATCTCCTGTGAATAAAAATAATTCCAAGTCTCTCAGAGGTGCATTTTCGACAGAACCACAGAGCCAGGAACGCGCACGGGCGGTGATCTCATCCCACGGTTCCCCCAGATTCCATCACTCACCTTCTATGCCCCGCTCCTGCCTGCACTTACTCTCCTTACACTTCGCCCAGGCAGACACAACCTCGACTCATATGATTGCTTAAATTATCTGCCTCAACCTGCGAACAGACCCGTTGCCTCTACAAACAGTACCCCACCGTAGCTGTTCAGAGAGCTCCCTCAAGCTTCAAGACGCCCACACCCAAGCACATTCAACGTCCCGCGTTCTCACTTCTCACTTCTCATAATGGCAGGAGATCTAGATACGCTCATTGATATGGGATTTCCCAGCGACCGCGCCGAACTTGCTGTCAAAGCCACTGGCGGGTTGCAAGGCGCTATTGACTGGCTCGAGAAGAATCAGGACAAATCCATCGACGAAATCAAGGCTGAACAGTCGGCCGCCTCCGCCTCTGACGAAGCGCCCTCCCTTAAACCTGGTGAAGAGGCGAAGTCCCTCGTCTGCGAGGACTGCGGCAGGAAACTTCGCTCTACCGCTCAAGCGGAGTGGCATGCCAGCAAAACCGGCCACGAGAACTTTGCTGAGTCAACTGAAGAGATCGCACCACTAACAGCAGAAGAGAAAAAGCAGAAGTTGGAAGACCTAAAGGCGAAGCTAGCAAGCAAGAGGGCTGCGCAGTCGGAACAGGACAAGGAGGATAAGAAGAAGAACGAGCAGATTCGCCTGAAAGCCACCAAGGAATCACAAGACATAAGGGAAGAGCTACAGAAAAAGGAGCGCTTGAAGGAAGCTCAGGCTAAACGCGCAGAGAAGAAAGCTGATGAGGACGCTAGAAAGCGTGTCTTAGCAAAGCTAGAGGCAGACAAGCAAGAGCGTAAGAGGAAGGCTGAGGCAGAGAAGGCAGCGCGCGCAGGCCAAGCTCCACCCCCACAACCAGTACAAAGTCCTCTAGCAACTTCTTCTGGTCCCACGACAAGCAAGCCGGCGAGTGCGTATACTGAGGCGAGACTGGCATTACAGGGTCCAGGTGGCAGAATAACAAAGACTTTCCCAGTTGAGACTACACTCTTCGAAGTTGCACATGCGCTAGAGCAGGATGGTGTACAAGTTAATACCTTCACAACAAACTTCCCCAAGAAGACCTACGACAAATCGGACTTCGGAATGACGCTCAAAGAGGCCGGGTTGGTACCGAGTGCTGCTCTAATCATTGGATAGAGCTTGTAGCACGAACTTCTTGGCACAAGTTCGCAACAAGAATGTCCAACACAAGGCATATCTACACATATTCGGTGTTAGAGTCAATGATCGGGCTTCCCAGTTGAGACCTGATGTTGAGCCACCATAATGACCTTAGGACGAAATTGCATACAGTGGCGCCGCCGTGGTTCAGGACTGCGACAAAAGAGGCATATAGATAATGAAATTTATGGAAGAGTATTTGAAGTGGCTTGTAACGATTCTATAGTTTAAGCGATGTGGCGTGAATTCATAATACTCTAAGCCAGTCGCTGCGTTCAGCGATATGAACAATAGAGCTAGACGACAAGGATGCCTGTTGATGCATTATTGTCTCATACTCCCCAATGCCAGATGCTACAACCGTAATTCATAAAGCGCTCCTATGTGCAAATATTATTTACTCATACTCATCGTAATCATACCTTCCCGCGTCTCTCTGTGTGCTACACCACTCCTCACTTGCGAGCCCACTTTCCTTCCTCCTTACAAGACCTTCCGCATCCTTACACCAGTCACACGCAAAATCACACTGAGGTACCTCCTCATCACCAAAATACTTCGCAATCAATCGGTGTCGACACTTATCCGTAGCCTCACAGTAGCTGACTAGGGTCTGTAAGCTCTTCGCTCTATTCACCAACTGCTGATGTTGCGCCGCCACTCCAGCTCCCTTTGTGGGTTGTCGAGCTTGGTCCCTTGCCATCATAGTGGCAGCGCGATCGCGGTCTTCGCGTCCATAATAAAGGATACACACGCTGGCTTTCCCATCTCGGCCTGCGCGTCCAGCTTCCTGGTAGAAGCCTTCGAAGGATTTGGGGATCTGCCAGTGGACTACGAAACGAACATTTTCCTTATCAATGCCCATGCCGAAAGCTGTAGTTGCTACGACGACATCATACCCGGCCTTGTTGGCTACCCATCCTGATAGTGCGTCGGCACGTTCGGCGTGGGGGAGTCCGGCATGGTAAGGTTTTGCGCCTATGCCGTCAGCGCGAAGACGGGCAGCGAGCGACTCACAATCTTTGCGAAAGAGAGTGTAGATGATCCCCGGGACATTGTCAGGGCGCCAATTTTGATTTCCTAGTTGTGTCGCTCGTTCAGGATTGGCGGTACGTCTGGCATGAGTTGCCTTCAACCAGGCGAGAAAGTCGGTATAGTGATCCTCCTCATCTGATTTGAAGCGCACTTCGTAGTGCAGATTTGGCCGGCTGGTTGACATCCGGAACATTTTAAGCTTTGAAGGATCCAGAGCTAGCGTCTTAATGATGTCGTCTCGTACACGTGCCGTTGCCGTGGCAGTGAGACAAATAACGGGAACATCTGGAAATTCGGTTTTGAAGAACGAGAGCTGTTGAAACGAAGGACGAAAGTCATGGCCCCATTCGCTGACACAATGAGCTTCATCAACGGCTATACGGGCTAGTTCCTTTTGTGAATGGATAATACGGAGAATCTTGCGAAAGTGGTCTCCTTGACAGAACTCAGGCGTTACATAGAGTAGACGTGTGAGAGGATGACCGCATTGCAAGTCTTGGGTGATTCTCTGCTTATCAGATGGTGACGTGGTGCTGTTGATCGTTTCTACTCTGATGTTGGCATTACGCATGGAAGCGACTTGGTTATTCTGGCTAGATGAGCGTGTATTGGTAGAGCTTGTGGGGTTTTCAAGTACCATGAGTGCTAGTAGCGGAGATATTACAATCGTGACTTTGAAGACTTAGCGTAATTCATTGCTTGTCAGAGATTCAACATACTGCCAAAGTCAACGACAGCTGGTAGCTGGTAGCACAAGCTCTTCCCAAACGATGTTGCAGCTTGAAGGAAGACATCTTCACCTTCCAGCGTCGCCGTGATAACTTCACGTTGTAATGGTCTGCGGTTGATCGTCAGGATGATTGTAGAGTATCTTTTCTTGCACATACCGAAACCCAGGCTTTCTGAACACCCTTTTGAGCGTGAAGTCTATGTTTGAGTATGGCCGCTTTCTTTGGGTGGGCATGACTTGGTTTTAGAACTTCCAGTTTTGTACGGGGACAAACGTGGTCGACCAAGCGCTTGTGCACGATCACCGAATTTGTGGGGCTGAACACGGCTTAAGCAAGATTTGACGGTTCATTTTGACGCTGCACAGTGCTGTCCAGAGAAGCTGCAAGTGCGGTGGACGCGTTGTCGCGGGAAGAAGCCTGATCACGCTAGCACGTGCGGCACAGCCAATTTGAGAGCCTTGCGACCTCACATCAACACTCACCGTGACAGGCGTTGAGGGATTATTGGCGAACATTATCTTATCAACCTAATGACCCTAGGAGTTGCCCAGATTACAAATTGTAACTTATCATTACGGGTCCTTGCTAGGGACAGTTTGATGTTGACCTGCTTCCAATACTACGACGAAAAGATCCCGACCAAATGACGTCCACTAAAGAGTCATCTACGTTGGTCCCATCAGGCTTCGTACTCAAGGATCTGAACACATTCTCAGCCAGAGAGCGCCCGACCATAGCAGCGAAGGTAGCCAAGATCGAGAGGAAGGTCTTCCCATCGAGTGAGGGCTTCGACTACGATATTGAACTCAAAAAGAAAAATATTGGCCTAATATTGGCGTTCAAGGAAGGCGATTCCGACAATGTGGTCGCATATCTCGTGCACCAGCGGATGAAGCGGTTAGTCTGGCTACATAAGCTTTGTGTCATTGAACAAGAGAGGGAGCACGGTCTCGGCAGATGTCTCGTGCATTCCCTCCGGAATCAGATGGAAAGAGGAGGTTGTCAAAGCATTCAACTGTGGGTTGACGAGAACCGTAACCCAGCTAGAGCTTTGTATGCAGCGTGTGGCTTCCAGGAAATCGAGCATCGGTTAGACTACTATGCTCCAGGGCGAGCAGGCCTGAAACTGGAACTGGCTATCGGAGAATGAAGAACGAGACATTCCTATTGCCCATCTTGGCGCGAGAAAGGCCCAATACCTCCAGCAAATTCTACAATGGCGCCAACTTTGCACACCAGGCTCCAATATTGTTTGATCGCGAAGGTTTTGCACACTTTCATACTCTCAAGCAGTCGAAATACGTGAGCCGTGACACTTTGCAAAGTCAAGTAGGTTGAGGTGGCAGACATTACACCCCTTGCATCCACATACCCTCTACCTCCGTCTTCACATTCCTTTGCCATCCCCCGGGTGAAATGTAAGGCACTTTGCACTTTGACGCGAGTACGCGTTGGGAGCGTGACTCCAAATTCCTGGCTTCCAGTAACAAGATGGCTGGTGCTGAGTGACGAACGACTTTCTGCATGTCTGCTCCTTCGCCCAACTGCGTAACCACTTTCTCGAACCTGTCGCGATGGCGGCTCTGCTGTAAGTCAGTCTGGCACCGCTGTCGAAATATGCTTATAACATGTTCAGCGCGATGGCAAAGCTGTTGCTTTGCATCGCTACTTTGATCATTCTGGTCGCAGCGGCTCCTCGAGTTAATTACCCTCTGAACCACCAATTTCCACCGATTGCGCATGTCGAGAAACAGTTCAACTTTCAGTTCGCACCCACAACGTTCTCATCAGATTCAGATAACTTGTACTACTCCTTGATCGGAAGTCCCACTTGGTTATCCCTGGACAGTCAAAGCCGAACACTCTCTGGAACACCACGTACCAGCGATGTCGGAACCGTGTCATTTACAATCACCGCAGCTGGGCAGGCTGGAGCTGTTGCTAATATGGAATCGAAGTTGATCGTTTCAGCAGATGACACTCTAGAAGCAAAGGAAAACATCACAGCGGAGTTGTCAACTGCTGGCAAAGTGACTGGCCCGAAGACCGTAATACTCAAACCTTCAGCCCCATTCGTTATCACATTCCCTCTGGATACATTCTCTCCAACCATAAAAAAGCTCTCGTACTTTGCGACGCTTGTGGATCATACGCCACTACCTGCGTGGATTAGCTTCGATCCCGCCTCAATACACTTTGCTGGCATCGCGCCCCCACCAGAGTCCCCGCAAACGATTAAAATCCTGCTCATAGCTTGTGAGACACCAGGATTTGCTGCCTCATCTGTGACCTTCACCATGATGATCAGTGATCATAGCTTGAACTTCAAACCGCCTACTCAGACCATCAACATTCCGAAAGGAGGTGAAGTCCGAGTCGTCGGCCTCAAGAAGAAACTCTACTTTGATGATCTACCCATTTTAGAGAATGAACTTCAATCTGCTGCGGTAGATACACCATCATGGTTAGCGTTCGACAACAGAACTTTGGAATTCTCTGGAACTGCACCCTCCGACTTGATGTCGCAGAAGCTTACTGTGACAGCCATGGACCAACACGGAGATATCGCCGAGCACACGATTCACCTTGCGTTCATATCTGATCTGTTCGCCGGCGAATTTGGTGTAATTAGTATCACGGTTGGCCAAGATTTCGAATATAGGCTACCGCAATCTACTTTTGCTAAGGATTACCAAAGCGTAACAGTGGACTTTATGTCCCTAGCAGAGTATCTACATTTCGACTCCGCAACACTTGCTATCTCAGGCACAATACCAGCTGAGTTTCCCAGTCAGGATGCCGATTGCTCGATCACAGTGATTTCTAATGACGGCACTGTAAAAGATACCCGATCTTTTCGTATCAAAATCCTTGGTGCGAGAGATGGTTCTGAAAAGCCGAATGGTGCAGGCACTTTGTATACTCAAGGACAGCGATCAGTTGGGAAAAAAGATGCTGTCATAGTTGGATCAGTCATTGGGGCTGTCACTGGCCTACTTTTATTGATTGCAATTGCTCTTTGCCTGCGCCGGAGGGGAAAGGAAATTAAAAGCTATATTAGCCCTAAGTTTACGAGGAGTTTGAGGAAATCTGACATCTCTCGACCTACGCTCATTCCGTACCGCTGGCCAACTACGGGCGACACCGTGGATCAGGACCTCGAGAAAGGCGAGGAGGACAAGACTCATTTTGCGGAACGCACACCAGAACAAGCTCCGAAGCTGAACCTTAATCTACTCGCCGATCGAAGAGATAGCCACTCGCTAGCCGATTCGATTGACGACGCTAGCACAAGAATACTTGACATACATGAGGAATCCTCCTACGGACACCAAAACGACATAGCTCCCTCGCAGCACCCACATGATTCTATGAGGATTCCCACAGAGTTAGCGAAAAGGGCATCGCAGAAGTCTGACACGTTTCGTAGACATAAGCGACAAACAACGACCGTGTATCAAGATCAGATCCATCGTAGCACAGGTCTACCTGTTAATCGTCGTATTACAGGAATGGGACACGGACGCAACACATACTCTCCTTCTAGGAGCAACATACACTTCTCGAGATCATCGATACGTCGACCATTGAGTACTAGCTCTTACACGACTACCAGATGCACAAGCACGTTTTCAACGGCCCCATCTGCACCCGCTCAATCTCCTGCGGTACGAAAGCATACGACAATGGTGACAACACCTTCAGAGGAACGTCGCAGCGTTCGCGTTATCCCCGCTTCCATACGAAGCAGCCTAATGGATCGTCGAACGACGGATGAGAAGCGAGACTCGTACATTCGAAAACGAGCGTCAGCACAATCACCCTTTTTCAGTGCAGGCACACGAGCATCGTCGTCTACCTACAAGTCTCCACCTGCATTTATCGCCGAAGTCCAATCGTCGCCAAGGGCAGCATTGTCGCCAACTACGCGCAACACTGTAGTGAGACCAGACGATGAAGTAGTAGCCGGCAGAGAAAAGGAATTGCCCCAAAGCCTACGTATCGTGAAGCCTTCAGAAGCCATAATGGACAGGCCGAAACAGAAGTTTCCCGGCACTCTTCGTACCAACCGTATCAATCGCCCATTCACAACAGTCCCAGTAAATCGTGTAGAAAAAAGTTATGCTAGACCCAATACAGCCGTTTCCTTTGGCATGAGCAGTTTTGGTCGACGAGCAAGCACCCGCCAAAGTCTCCGCGCCTACGATTTGAAGACTAGTTTGAACGATCTTACAGGTTAGTTGATATAATGAGCTTTCTTGTCTACTCAATGCTGAAACTTAACTAGGCAGCAAGGTTTTCGAAGACGCCGAGATGAGTGATAGTGTTTACTCCGATGAAGAAAGAGACATCGAAGAAGCTGAAAAGCGAACAACGGTCAAACCCGGTCAATATACACTACCACCATTGAACCTCGATAGAGTCGATACGGTACGTAACAGTAAACGAGACAGCAATTCTGCCAAGAGGAAGAGCAAAAGAGACAGCAAAAGAGAGCTTAAGCGTACAAGTGAACGAGACCCTACGCCGTATTATCTTGAAGCAGGTCTTGAACATGGCGGCAAAGAAAACGCATCGTCAATGTACAGTCTAGGGCAGAAGAGTTCACCTACCAGGATCGAGTTGAAGGGCAAAGCGAAAGATGCAACACTCCCACACTATCCAAAGGCATCTGCGACACACCGTTCTCACATAGCACCCGAAGCGCGAAAGTCTCATCGGGCGAGCGTAAAGCGCACCTCAAATCTCCCGTCATCACAAGAGCCGCTGAAAGAGCGCCACTCCCGTAAATCAATTCACTCTCGTTCCCAATCGTATCAATCCGACGGTGGTATCATCGGCAAGAAACCACGCGAACATTCACGTACCCAGTCCTCTGCATATCCTTACTTTGACAATACCACGTTCGAACCAACAGGCAACAATCGAGTCAGTACCGGAAATGCGATTGCCAGGGCATCAGATGCAGAACACTTGCCGCTCTCCAACACCAAGCCTTCTATGATGACGCGCGACTTGTCTGGCAATCTGACATTCTATGGGAGTGATGATGATGAACCAACGATCGAAGAACTGGGAAGTGGCAGCATTGGGTTTCGGACATCTAACGGCCGTGTTAGTGCCACTGCGAGACAGTCGCGCCTCGCCTCTCTACATCTGTCTTCGCAACAACAAGTACCTCAGCTACCGCCCAAGTCAGCAAAACGCGAGACGGTAGTTCGGCTGCCGTCTTCGACGAGCCAGGCCACGGCGCTGGGCTTGTACCCGCAGGTAGCTGCGGGTGATAGAGGTCGGCCGCGTTCGCCTCTTAGTACAATGCAGAGTGGAAGTGAGGAGACACAAGTGACAGATGAGCCGCAAGCGAATGGGAGGAAAACATGGGGTAGCTGGAAGGGTATCATGGGAAGGGGAAGTAGGTGGGTCAGTGGAGGCTATTGGGAGAAGCAAGGAAAGGACGATAAGGTTTTTATTTAGACAAAGACTTGCGAATACCTTTAAGCCAATGGCCGATAATGTTATTTGCGAAGGCTTGAATTGAACTAAAAGCCTCCTTCGCTACGTTATTCGTACTCTATACTCCTTGCCTTGCAGCCTAGTTTGGCAAAAATTTACATTGCAACTTGCAATAACTTGATGTCTCTACAAAGCGTGCTAACAAGTGACTGCGCCTACGAGCATGCATATTTTGCTATGTAGCAACCCTCTATTCACAGATGCCCAACCAAAAGAATCTACCAGCGCCCGTGAAATATGCCATTATCTCATTAATCATGCCGCCCTGAAATCTACAACTGAATATCGTTGTTCAGCAGCCGCACTTCTTCACCAGGCTTGAACGCCGGTAGTCCAATGTATGGACACCCGTCGCACCTGAATGCGTCTCCCAGAGCGCAATTCCCACAGCTACCAACCTTGCCTTGTACAGTAAAGTCCACCTCGGCGAGGTCATCCGCGTCCAGCTTGAGCGAATTGAGGGCTTTATCGGCGGCGGAGCGTTTAGCGGCGTCTTCGGCTTCGATCTGTTCTTTCATTCCGCAGGTGCAGTCTTTGCAGGCGCGTCGTCGCTTTCCAGCTTTGGGACGGCACTCAGGTGCTGTGAATTGGTCAGCAAAGAATGCAATAAGTAGAAATGGAACTCACGTTGAATTATTGGTCGCGCCATATCCTCTTTGGTAATGAGGTCGTCCTCGTCGATCAGATCGTCGTCCTCGCCTGTGATTATCGGGTCGTCTAGGTCATCGCTGAAGTCGACAAACCCGACTCCAACAGGCTTGACGGGTTCTGGTTGGCTACGCTTGCCATTCAGATTGAGAGGAACCGAGCCATCTGGGTTTACTGTTCCGTTGACGCCATTTGTACCATTTGTACCATTCAGCTTCTTCTTGCCAAATTTCAGAGGTATCGATACAGGTTCCTCCTGCTTTGGCTTGGTCATGCCATCGGCGGCCTCGGTCAGGCCTGCTAGAATCGCTTCCGTCTTCTCCGAGCCTTGTAATGCACCAGCTTCGCTCTTGAGTATCCCCCCAACCTTCAAAGCGCCTACAACCTTGTTCATCACATCTCTTGCCAGTAACTTGTGACTCTCGCGAGACGTGCCGTCCGCGTCGGTGAGAAGAAGTACAACATCGTATGTAGAGGCGGGCAGATTTACTAGGCCAGCAGCAATGCGGTCCAGCATCTGCAGGTCTGTATGTTTGCGATCATGTGTCTCAAAAAGCCCGTTCAAGCGTTCTGGGTGAGACGAGATGGAGGGAGGCGCGCAAATGAGCACACGAGGGGTAGCCATGGTGGGGTAATTGACTGTCAAAAACCGCGAAGGAAATAAAGTGGCGTGTCGCGAAAGGATGATGTAGGCGGCCGGGTGTTTGTAAGGTATTAAAGTGAAAGATAGCACAGATGATGAGCAATCAGCCTGGATTCGCGTTCGCGAAACTTTTCTCAAAGGAGTGCTGCCGGTCCTCGGAGAAGCGCGGCGTGGAGTGATGGCTATCGAGCCATCAGCGATTGGTCAGCTTGCGGAATGCGACCTGACTGTCAGGTGACCATGGGTGGATTCTGGCGGCTGTCCTCCGGTTTGGCCGGGACCCACATCCAGCCGACTGAGTGGGCCCGAAACCTGGGGAAACGCCGCAGAAAGCAGCCAGGAGACGCCAGTGCTGCACGAAGCCAGCGCCTCCTCATGGCTTTCTGAGTGAGATGCTACAAAGTGTAAGTATACCGAGCCGAACAGCCGAAGGAAATCGACTCAGGTATTGCTGCTGAAGCCGTGGCCAGAGGTTACATGGCTCACACGATCATTCAGAAACTGCACCGTATATGGGCCCATGACGTAGCGTGTCCGCGCGGTTCCTCCATGCACAGAGCTCCACAGCGACGATCTGATTGATAACATGGCTGCACGGGAACTGGGATTGTAATTGCCATTGCCAGAGCTGGAACGGAGACTTCCAGACGTTTGTTGGTCCCAGGGGCGTTCCTGCTCATCGTGATATAAACGGCTGACCCCGCTTCCATCGCGTGCTCTTACGTGCCTCCCTTTCCCTTTGTCTCCTAAGTCTCCCTCTGTTCACCACGCGACTTATAAGCAACATTGACACGTACCATCTATTGCTCTGACTTATCTCGCATCAAACACATCGCTGCAAGGTACAAGCCTCTCCCGTTGCACTTGGTCACGATGCTTCAAGATGCCGTTGGTCCAAGCGGAAGCTCACGAGACCTATGACTGACCCGCTTCAGCTTCCTACAGTAGCTCCGAACTCTCCGTTCCTGACTACTTCAACTCGACATCACCCAATTCTGACTTCACTCCATCTCACCCAAACCTACCACAATCACCTACATCAACCAGTAAGTCTCTGTATCCGTCTTGCTTGCAAAGGACCTTGTTTGTGATGCATTGAGCATGTTTCAGCACCTCGCACTACGACATGCCTTGCACAAGACCTCCATCCCATATCTGTGAACTGTACTGACATTGCGTAGTGACCCGCTCCCACAAGTTTACTGACCGTGACCACGCTGGTATTGCTGAAGGCACCGCTGAGCGTGAAGCGAGGCTTCCTCGATACTTTGCTAAAGCGGGTCACGCCGACACGGACCCAACCAAAACTAAAAAGGGAGGTAGTGGAAAGGGCAATTGGTAAGTCAAATGCCTTCATTTTGGTCTATTAGGCCCCCTCTGTTTCCACCCATGCATCCGCTGGGCCACTTTTCGAGTACCCGCTTCATTTCAACCCAGTGTTGCCCCATATGTTCTTACTATCATCGGCTTTGATCTTTCGACTAATGAATCTGCCTTAGGGGCCGTGATGGCGATGAACTCGAAGACATTAGGCCCAATATGGCGAATGCTCGCCGCCGAAGCAATTCCTCCACCCACAACATGAAGGACTTCAAGACCAAGTTCGAGACCATTGAGACTGACCCAGTCTTTGAAGAGGAGCTCCATGGTCCCATCGGCGACGAACTTGAGAAGCAAAGCACTACCTCGACCGATAAAAGCATCGAAGAGGAGGACGCCGAGAAGAAACTCTAAGTCCTATCACTCCGCCCGACCCGGAAACCATTAGCAGGGGAGGCAAGATATACGTCACAAATTATCTTGGACAAGGCTGTAAGTTGACTGGCTAGTCTGCTTGCGGAAAGCCATTGTCAGGCATGATATATTTGATCGAGAAACTGACGTCTCAAATTTCAGACAACAACCTGTCATGCGCTTGTATTATGTTTCTCTGGGTATCTTACTTATTTCCCTTCGACCATGAGCGCGCTGGGACGGCACTCATGGTCAGGCTACGGTAATGGCGGCGCTCTTTCTTTTCGGATATGGAACATGTAACAAAGTATGAGAAATGACCAACAAATCTATAATCACGATGACAGAACACTGTTCTAATCTGTGTCGCAAACTATTCTTTACACTACGTGAAATCCTGAACACAGGCCACGCGTCATCACGCCTGGTGCGCTCAGTACTACTACTTCCTATGCAAGCGAATCAAAACGTAGTTCGGCAAATCATGTCTGTATTTTAACCTCCCAGGTAGGAACTGCGCTGTAAGAAGCCCCTAGGGCTTACGTCTGGGTGTGTGAACTCCGACCAGGTACGCTATGGGAGTCGTGTCGTTAGCCACGAATAGGGGAGAAATGTATGACCTGGCAATGCAGGTGACGCCTTGAGTGACCAATGGAATTAGGGAGAAACGAGACTCAATCAGACCCTGCAATTATCTGCACAATTCTACGTTATTCGATAGATTCTGGCAACATATAGCCAGGCTGTTCCACAACGAATAAGTTCTCAGATGCGAACACACGACTTGAGCGTGAAGTGAAACCAGGATCTTAAGTCCGCGTGCTTGGCGCGTACCTGATCCCTGGAGCTTTCCAAAGCATTCTTAGTTGTCAACCGCAACAACACAGCGGAGAGCCAACACCATCCCGGCGCGCTCTTTCGCGTTCAACAACCGAGTCCTATCCTTTCCCTCATCATGTTCTCACCGGAGGCATCGATACAGAGCGCGCGTAGCTCGCTGCGCAATCCCCGGCGACGGCAACGCAAAGATTCCGACGGGCTCCAGCAGCAACCACGTCGCAAACGTAGCAAACTCAATGAAGAAAGCTTTCAGGCCCCGACCGATGCGCACATCAATGGAAATGGAAGCGCGATAATGAATGGCCATGCTGTACAGAGCAGCGTGGAGAATTCAGTTGTGCTTGTTGACATGCCTGTCCGCGAGAAGAAGGCACCACCAAAGCGCGCGCCCAAAGAGGACAACGGATTGTACTTGGTGCGTTAATACAGGAATCAACTCGCCTGCTTTGTGCTAACAAAAGACATTGAACAGACTAAAAATGCCAACTATAGCGTCAAGAAGCTGCCAGGGTTCCCGACAGCGCTCCTCCGTCCCTCAAGTACGCCGCAACCCTCCTGGCTCAACGCCCGTCTGCTAACATACTACAATAGCGCCGTTTCATGCAACAGCCTTGTCGTCTGCCGGCCTTGCACTAGCCCTTACCTCTGATCGTGCGCTCGTTTGGGACTACAATGCCGTGAACGGTCCCACCAAAGTCGTTTCGTTGCCCTTACACTTTGGTCTGAAAGCATCCGATCCCCTACCGTTGGGCGCTATAGTTCGCAATGGCCCTACCAACGACTACGGCGTCGTCGCAGCTGCGCCTTCGACGGGCAAGATTACTTTCTGGGAGAACATTGACAACGCTGACACCCGAAGCCTGTATCCACAGCGTCAGCAAGGAGTAGAAGGGCTAGCGAAGCTGTACTCTGGGGAGACAATCACCGACCTGGTTGACGTAGAGCACGCTGGATTTGTCCTCGTTCTCAGCAGCGGTAGACTGGCCCAACTCACTCTACGGGACTCACAGGGCCGACCGAGTATCACAACCACTATCTTGAGCGCACCTAATGGCTCTGGTAGTAGCTTCTTCAGTTTCAAAGGGCTCCTCGGAGGCGCAATTCGAAAAAGCATTGCTTCGGTCAAGGCTCGCCCAGCTGAGTCAAAAGGCCACATGGAAGTGATCTCGGTTACGCGGAATGGGTTGTTCCAGACTTGGGACTTGAACTGGTCTGGACAACATCGTCACGAGCGGGATGTGAACGTTCGTGCAGAGATACTCTCCGCAGTTCAGGCAGATATGGCACCTGAGATTCGTAGTCAACAGGATGTCCATGTGCTAGATTTTGCGATAATGGAGCAGCAACCAACACAAGAAGCAGTCAGCCTACTTGTGTTGGTGGCGTTGTCTGGGCGAGAGTCGCTCGACTACTCTCTGCTCGAGGTGGATTTGTCTCAGACAAGCGCCGCAATTAGCAGGGCTATACCGATTAGCAATTTTCACCAGCCTCTACTTCCCAGAGAACCTATAGGAACTCTCCTACTCCCCCAGCCAGGACACACAGCATACGTCCAGTTTCCTGGAGCCATCTTTGTCGCATCCCTCGCACAACCAGAAGAGAGCCCTGAAGTCCAGCTTCTTGTAGATTCCGGACGGACTACTTTGCCATTCCAAGATACCATTTATTTTCGCCAAGATTTCAATATTGTCCTTTCCGGAAGTGCCTTGGAACATCCAAATCGAAAAGACCCACGAGCCATTGCGCTCATATTTGTCCAGGAGTTTGGACTCTTGCAGGTCATCGCCCGACCGCCTACTATGACCGACGAAGACAAGGAGCGACTCAGGGTCACAGCTCGTAGCAAATTGGAACAGGCCACCTTTTTCAGCACCATTCCTGGCAACATTCTGGATTTCTCTATCAAGACACGCTTTTCATTCTCGGAATTGGAAACGGCAGAGGCTGCTGTGGACATAAGCTCTGGAGTTCTCAGCTCGTCGTATGACAACCTAGAGAAGGTTACTTCGTCTATGGACGATCAATTTCGGAAGCGAGCTTTTGCACTCCAAACACTGATCTCCCAACTACGATTCGAGTACCCACAATTACCGTTTAAAACGAAGTGGCAGCTCCTCTGGCATGCCGAAAAGCTTGCGGCGGCACACAAACTTTGGAATTGGTATCAAGACAAGTTGCAAGACCAACAGGCTAATCCAGACGCGTATCCAGAAAAAATCCTGATGAGCGATATTATACGAGCGTTGAATGAGAGATACAAAACTCCCATCCAGCCTGAGCTTGGAGAAACGGATACCATTCGCAAGTTCTTCCTTACAGACGTTGACTCTTTGAACATACTCATTCCTTGGGGCTGGTTTTATTTGAGGACCTTTTATATGAAGGAAGGTGCAAAGGAACAGCCATCGATCATGCAAAGGCTAAGCGAAGGAACTGATGTTATGCTTGTGTCTTTGGAAACAGCATTTGACTTCCGTCAAGCCAACATCGAACTATATGGGCTGGATGCTCAAGCTCTCGATGACAGCATTCTCAAACCTGCACAAGGTTATGACATGCTACCGCCCTTCTGGACCTCATCTCACAATATTGTTAGCTCAATTCGCAGTCTCATTGATGTTGGGCGCAACCTTGCCGTGGAGAATTATGAGGAGGGATATCAGGAAGTCCTTGCGCAAAAGATCGGCAAGGACAATCCGCGGCTGGTCAAGCTAGGCTGTCAAACTCACATTGAACGCTTCCAATGGGCCCTGGCTCAGAGTGATGAAAAGACTCGAGAAATGGGGCGCAGTCTCAAGGATGAGTGGAACATCAACGTTCGACCAGCACACATCCTTGGACTCATGGAAATCGGTTTGGCCACTGATGGCATGAAACTCGCTGAGCAGTACCGGGATATGCCAACGCTTGTCAACCTAATATGGGAAGAGTCGAATTGGCTCGAGTCAGAAAAGGCAAACACCCGTAGCAAAATGGAGCAGGCCGAGAGTACCGTTAAGCTTAACCGTATCAAGGAGCGCATTAGCCGATACTTTGAGGTTTACGGAGATGATTGGGCTGAAGCGTTCTACTCGAAGTATATCAACGAGAACCAGGCAGCACAACTTTTCATGAAAGACTATCTGAATCAGCCAGCATTGACGAAGTACCTGCGAGCAGAACCTTCACGTGCGAGGTTGAGATGGATCAATGAGGTCTGTGGCGAACAGAATTACGAAGCCGCCGCCAGCGCTCTGTTTGAGGCAGGGTCGAAACAAGAAACCAACTCATGGTGCCAACGTGTTGAGCTTTCTATGGCAAAGCTTGCAATGCTCTGTAAGAATGAAGTGAAGCAGGGTGAGAAGAGGCAGCCACTAGCTGAAGAGCGAAAAGAGAAGTCGAAGACGGAAAAGGCCCGAGAAGCACAATTCAAGAACATCGAGCACCAGCTTGAATACACCAAAATCCAAGAAGAAATATACGATCGGTTGCTCCCTATCATCACAGGGGCGTTAGATGACGAGTCCGCCGTGGAGCTCCTGATGGCTGAGTTCGGACAAGGCCGCCTTAAAGATCGGCCTGCGCACCAATCAATCCTGAAAGAAGGCTTTGAAAACTTGATCCACCACAAAGTCATCGATCCAGCTCTCATGATCGATATACTCACTCTGATGGATCCGGAGGACAATGATAATATCACGAGTCTGCTCCAGACAAACGAGTTCAACTTCGCCCTGAGAGTTCTCATCATCAACTGGCATAGCATCCATAGGACTACACGCGATGGGTTGCTCAAGCTTGTCTGGAAGCGACTGTGCATCAAAGATGACTGGGCTACGATCAACAATACCAAAGATATTTCGGATGCTAAGCTGAATGATTTCTTGCTCCATACAGCTGTCGGATGGACCTTTCGCGGTCTCTGTAAGATGATTGGTAGGCTAAGCTCTGTACCCTAAAAGTACTCTGCTAACATATCCCTAGTTGATGATCCTCTCTCGCGGGTTGTGTGGCCCAAAAAGCTTGACGATCTTCTGGGCGCTGGTGGTACACACGGAGAGCTTTGCGTCAGGTTTGGCTCTGAGGACCTTCGCGAGCCCATTATCAAAGACAATCTTCTTGATGACGACATTCTGCGTGAGCATATTAAAAACCATCGACTTGAAGATTGGTTTAGCGCAGCCTGTAGGGCGGGTAAGAAATCGTATGAAGCGTCCACCAGGCAGGAGAAGCAGCATGCTGACAGCTCCGGTCCACATTTAAATGGAGACATTGAGGCTGCTGCTGAAGTGGAGGTCGAAATGGAGCCTCCCGGTTCAGACACATTTGAGGGCGACGTCGAGAGCGTAGCAGATGCTGAGCAAGACCGAGATATCGAAATGCAGGAGTCTTAAGGGGGATCTGCAATTGACCATTGAGGTCGATGGGTTTGTGATTTGGGGTTCCATTGGGCGAACTGTATGGGAGGCACAGGGCATGCATTGGGCACGGCGTTTCAAAAACAACACTGCAGACATCAGAGGTCTTCTTCCATTTGTACATGTAGCAATATGGCCTCCGCCTTGATTGCCAGGCCGTGGATGTTCTAGCTGCCAAGTTAGCAGTCGGGAGTAAGTGTATAAAGTGTAAATACACAATTCAAGGTTTCGGCAAATGGATTCAATTTTGGCGAGACCCTTTTGACCCACGGAACCGTTCATTTCCTATGTGGATCCCCAGGCCGGTCAGGGCGGGAAGTGGCTTGAGCGTGAATGGGCGTACCAATCGAACGGCTAATTGGCGGCGATGACGGTTGGCTCAGGCGTTGAGTTATGGAAGATGAACAGGGCGGCGCCATGGATGGAAGATTTTTTGGGTACAGGCGTCGGCTGGCATGTGTTGGCGTCTTGTTTGCGTACAGCACAGCAGAGGGGCTTCGCCTCATCACACTCGCCAACGGCGTGGTGCGACAGCGAGGCTGTTGCGAGGGAGGGGCGCCTTTGATGGGGGCATTCATGCATCCAGATATCACCGCAGCGGTGAGGCTGGTGCGCGGCGAAGGCGGCAATGCCATCACGTGTGAGGTACCGATTCGAGCATTTGGGGAGCAACTAGGCTGTATGCGCTGCGATTCGTACCTTCCCAATATCGCCGCGCGTGTGTGCTGGCGAATTTCCGAAGACGTCTCGGAGAAGGCACTGATTTGGGGCGGGCAGGCGCTGCAGGTACAACAGACTTGCGGAGTGCTTGTGGGCCTGTAATGACTTGTTGCACTGTACTGATGACAGGCAGAGTCTGGCAAGCGCTTTGCCCGACAGGAGCGCGACAGCACTGGTGCGCTCTAGCCATGCACTCCTGTCCAAGCAGCACTGATTTTAAGTAGCGTCCTGCAAAGTGCAAGCGTGCAGGGCAAGTGAATGCTAGCGGAGTCGGAAGGGTTAAGCGGCAGCCAAGTCCCGTGCACGCCCCCATCCCAGCCGCTGCTGTCCCTTCCCCTTCTCCAGACGTATCTTTTCGACCTCGAGTCGATCACTTCTTCGCACACATCAACCCACGCCCATTCTTCTCCCGCCCGCTGCCACGGCTTCATTCTGTTGCTTGCACGCTGCTGCTGCTGCCGCGGCACCGTCGCTCGACTCGAAGCCCCCCCCCCCCCCACAAGGACGCGCACTCGCGTTGGCTGGTTGGCATAGCCCCCAATCCACCTCCATCGCTCCCATACCACATCTCGACCTCGACCCCGTTCCTCACCCCCATCCCCGAGTAACACGACAACATGTCAAGCGGCAGCACATCATCGAACGTGGTAGGCGTCCACTACCGCGTCGGCAAGAAGATCGGCGAGGGCAGCTTCGGCGTCATTTTCGAGGGCACCAACCTGCTCAACCAACAGCAGGTGGCTATCAAGTTTGAGCCGAGGAAGAGCGATGCTCCTCAATTGCGCGATGAGTATCGCACGTATAAGATTCTTGTAGGCTGCCGTAAGTCTCCCCCTCTCCCCTATTCTTGAGCCGTGACGTGTGATTGTCATCGCAAATGATGGCCGACATTAGCACATTCATAGCACACGTAGAACCTTGTCAATTCTGCGGTGCTAGAAGATGGCTTCAGCTGTGCTCTGTCTACTGCCTTACGTGGTTGGCGCGGTACTGCTTCTAGTTGCGCTATCTTCCGATCAACAGTCGCTGCTGCGTGTGATCACCCCAGCGTATCTATTTGTTATTGTTATGACAATCTTACTGACTTTTTGCAGCCGGAATCCCTAATGTCTATTACTTTGGCCAGGAAGGTCTACACAACATCCTTGTCATCGACCTTCTCGGACCCAGCTTGGAGGATCTCTTCGATCACTGCAACAGGAAGTTCTCTATCAAGACGGTCGTCATGGTAGCAAAGCAGATGGTATGTACACCTATAACAATTATGCTGCTTCAATCTGACACCTTCCAGTTGTCCAGAGTTCAAACCATCCACGAGAAGAACCTCATCTATCGAGACATCAAGCCCGATAACTTTCTCATTGGCCGACCCGGCTCTAAGAGTGCCAACGTTATTCACGTTGTCGACTTCGGTATGGCCAAGCAGTACCGTGACCCCAAGACAAAGCAGCATATTCCCTACAGGGAACGCAAGTCTCTCTCTGGTACCGCCCGTTATATGAGTATCAATACCCATCTCGGACGCGAGCAGTCTCGTCGAGACGACTTGGAGGCTCTTGGTCACGTTTTTATGTACTTCCTGCGAGGAGGTCTACCCTGGCAAGGCCTTAAAGCTGCCACGAACAAGCAGAAATACGAAAAGATTGGAGAGAAGAAGCAGACAACTCCCATCAAGGATCTGTGTGATAGCTTCCCAGGTATGTTTGTCGGTTATTATTAGGAATTTCAAGTGCTAACTTTGCGCAGAGGAGTTCAACAAGTACCTCAGCTATGTTCGTAACCTGGGCTTTGAGGACACTCCCGATTACGACTACCTACGCGAACTGTTTACACAGGCTCTCAAGAGCACAGGGGAAATCGAGGATGGAGAGTACGACTGGATGAAGTTGAACAATGGCAAGGGCTGGGAGGTCCTCAAGTCTCACCCATCGGCTGTGCAAGCGATGCACCACTCAAACGTCAACCAAAACTCGTCGATGGCTGTCAATCTCCAAGGCCAGCAGCACAGGCAAAACAAGACCCATCTACCTGTTGACCACCACCGTTTAAACGAGCCTCTCCCAAAGCCCGGAGCGACTCGAGCCCAGCCCGGAAGAAGCCCAAGAGACATGAACAATCGCGACTCGCAAGTGAAGAGGAAGAGTATGGGAGAGCTAGCAGCACCGGAAGGAGCCTCTACACAGGCTCAGTTCCAGCACAGTCAGCCCAATTTGGGTTCGGCCAACCGTGCTGCACCGGCAGCGAGTCCCAACGTGCAGCAACCGAGGCGACAGGAACCTGAGAAGCCTAGCTTCATGCAGAAGCTCTCGAACATTCTGTGCTGTGGCGCTGGGAAATAGTAATAGCCGCCCATTATGTCTGGTTTTGTCCCATTTTGCATCCTGGAGTCCGTCATTTGAGCGATAGTTCTCGCCGTCATGTTCCTCTTTCCTGTATAGGTATCTTGTAATGATTGATAGACGGGATCGAAAATCTCCTTCCACGGGTATGTTAGGTAATTCTTACGACCACCGACCGACCGAACCGCCTCCACGCCAGTCTGGACACATCTTTTTCGTCCCCATTTTCTTCTTCAACCCCACGCTCCCGCTGGCGAATTTGCCTGGAAGTGACTTTTGCACTGGCGTACGCGGCGTTGCAATTGGAGACGTTCACAGTTTGGCACATCTCATTGTCATTATTCGTATGTGTGTTATGGTACGAGGAAAACATAGCATGTGAAGGAGTCTTTTGTTAGAGGGCCGTGGTCAGTGTGCTGTGTTGTGCGTGCAGAGAGAAATCAGGCCCGGTCTCTGTTTAAGTAGTTGGTAGTGAAATCAATAGATAAAACTCACTGCGTCTTTGCTTCTCATGCTTCTTTGAAATTAACGCAATTTTTCGCATGCAATCAGCACGTTTCTTCAGGCGCAGTGATTCCCCCAGGCCAAAACAATAGCTTCTCGAGAAGCCACACCACGTGATAGCTCCCAATGCAGGGTCCGCGCAACCACGAACATTGACTTTAAAGCTTATCAACTCCACCCTTGCTATTCCATCACCCGCGCCCTCTTTCACCCTTCGCTCATCGTCGAACCGACCCTCGAACAAGCCACGATGGCGTCGGGACGCGATGTGCGCGATATGCTTGGGCTACCTGCGGGCGCCGACGTCCCAAAGGCAGCGGTCCAGAAGCGACCGAAGCCAGCGGGAGGAAGCCGGAAGATTCGTACGTGCGGACATTCTCAAGTCTACCCCTGGGAATTCGTCAAAAGGGCGAGACTGACTCTGATTCGACCAGAGGGCGTTGCGCGTGAAGTTGCAGCACTGTATGGTGAGCGACCTCCTCCGGTCGCGGTATACGAAGAGAAAAAGGCGTATAGGGCAAAGAGGCAGAGCACAGGACCGGCAAAGAAATGGTATACTACTTGCGACTATAATATCGAGATTCAGCACTAATTGTGTGGCTTCAGGATACAACAGCCCTTTACAAATCCAGCACGACCCGACGGCCTCGTCCTGAAGCATTGGCGGCGCAAGCCTACAGCCGCACCCGCCGTCCAAGAGAGCGAAGACACAGCGATGCAAGATAGCGACAACATAGACTCATACCTCGAATCGTGCGCAGACTACGTCAAGTACGATATTAAGGTGGACATGCCTACATTTTCAGACGAAGAATACGATGCACATTTACGGAGTGAAGACTGGAGTCGTGAAGAAACGGACTATCTCTTTGAAGTAGTGCAAGATTATTCATACCGATGGGCGGTAATATGGGATCGCTACGAGTACGAACCGTCAAAGTTCCGGCAAATAGCACAAGAAGGCACGACAGGTGATCAGGAACAGGCGTTGGCAGCACTCCCATTTGCGCCGTCCAAGAAACGATCTTTGGAAGATCTAAAGGCACGTTTCTACGAAATCTCGGCGAAGCTCATGAAGCTGCGCATACCCGAGGTTCAAATGGATGCCGATCAGTACAGCACGTATGAGATGCTCACCAAGTTTGATCCAGTCATGGAGAGGAACAGGAAGATGTTGGCCACAGCCCTCATCAACAGAAGCATGGACGAGGTCAAGGAAGAAGAGTTCCTGCTCACAGAGTTACAACGCATCAATATGGCAGCCAACCGATTGGATGCCGAGCGCGAGGAGCTCCGAGCCAGACTCGACGCACCGCCGCAAAACCAGCAAGTCTCCGCAGGTCTGCAGGCATTCACATCATCACAGGCCCTGCAAGCGCTCTTCCAGCAGCTATTTCAGCAGGATCGAAGCAAAAAACGCGCATCAGGTGGAGGGACTGGCCCTGGCAGACTTAGTCTCTCAGCAAACGACATGGTACATACTCCCGGCTCGGCACAACAACAGCTCTCTGCGGCAAACAGGCGACAGAGCATGGCTCTGCAACCTGCTGCGCAAACACCTATCAAGCAGCTATCCCCACATCAAGAACACCGCTTCAATGTTTCCACGCATGACCGACTCACCTCAGGCGTCACTTTTGGCTCAGATAAGTTACTCAAGATGCGACAAGCGAAGAGCAACGTACAAACGCAGAAAATCGGCACAATGCTCGCGAGTTTGGGCGTTGCGGAAGTCATTAGCATCCCTACAAGTAAAGTAGGCGAGGTGTTTGAAAACCTTATCACTAAGGTCAGCAAGCTTCTTGATGTGAGGAAAGTGAGAGAGAAGGAGGAGGGTGAGTGCCGAGTGCTCTTAGCTATGAAGGATCGGCGAGATGGCAAGGTCAGTACCGAGGATGGAAACGAAACAAGAACGAAGCAAGAAATCCAAGATTCACAGGAGTCTCCGGATGTCGATGCTGATGGGGAGAACGACGATGAAGATGAGCAGGAAGAAGATGCAGAAGGCGAAGCAGAAGATGACGACGAAAATGATAACGCCAACGATGATGAGGATGATGCAGAAGTGGAAGAGGATGAGGTGAATCTGGACGAGGACGAGGACGGTGACGTAGATGTCGATGCTGAGGGTGAAGACGAGAGTTCGGTGCAGCAGAGCAGGGCGACGAGTCAAGGTCTGGCAGGACACAAGAGGAGTGCAAGTGTGTTTAGTCAAGGAAGTCAGCAGAGCCACAAAAGGCTTAGGAAGTAGCGATGCTATTTGGATTTCTGGACTGTTCATGCATAGCGAGGCGTTTTGGCAAAGGGACAGCCTTGTTTTGGGCCGTCGTCATGGAATGGAGTGTTCTGTTTATATACCATTGTTCATCAATCAATGACCTTATGTATCTACGTAAGGTATCCATCTCAACTTCAATCTCTCACTACCTAAATCTTCGACTTGGACTCCCCTTCCAATCTTGTAAACAAAGGTGCACCTCGCCCTCCCCGAAACAGATCCAGCATCTCTTTACCCATCCAGCTTTCTCTTGACTTTGCCAGGCCCCGCTCGAGGTCAACGAAGCGGTCGGCCTGGATAAAGATACCCGCTCCGTTGGCGGCTTTGCCTTCGTTAAACAGCCAACACACCGCCAGCGCGATCGACTCAACCTTGTTAATTGGGACCCCGATCTTCGCCATCTCCTTGGCATAGGTATCAGCCGAACCAACCCCAGGTCGACTGCCACCTGTCAGAATAGGTGTCACTGTGATTGCCGGGGCGACAATGGAAATGCTGATGTTGAGTTTGGCACATTCTTGTTTGAGTGCGCGCATTAATCCCACCACACCATGCTTCGCAGCCGAGTAGAGCGGTGCGCCAGCAGAAGCAAGGTAGCCCGCTAAGCTCGCCGTGAGAGTGATTTGTCCTCCATCGCTGCCGTTTTTGCGCAAGTAGTGAATAGCCAATTTCGTCGTGTCGGCTGCAGCATCCATATCGATATTCAGCACCCTTCGATCCGGTTCCTTCAACTTGCCTGCGGAATCAAGTTCATCGTTGAAGAATTGGTCTTTGTACTCTGCAATACCGGCATTCACAAACACGGCATCAATTCTCCCGAACTTGGCATACGCGGCTTCGAAAGCGGCGCGTTGGTCGGCCCAGGAGGTGATGTTGCAGCTGTACACTAGCAAACGAGATGGGTCATGTTTGAATGAAGAAGGTGGTGGTTGCAGATCGATCAAAACGAGGTTGTGCTGGGAGTTGAGAGAGGAGAGTAGGCGGGCAGTTGCAAGACCGATGCCTGAGGAGCCACCGGTTATGACGATGGTCTTTGGTGTGGATTTGAGATTTTGGAATTGATTGGCGTCGGGCTGGAACGTGGCCATCTTGAGGATTTTGCCTTTCTCTCTGTGTGGTTTGTATATAAGTTGGGAGAAGGGAGCAATGATTGAGCTCGCAAGACGTTGGCTCCTATGGTCTGGAACCAATTTTCTTTAGACTTGAAATTGTGAAATGCCACTGTTTGAGTATGTTGAATAGATGGACTGGGGGAAAGGTTTTGAAATGTGTATTAATATTGAGTTCGGAAGCTTGCAGTAAGCTGTTAGGAGCTGACGACTATTTACCTAGGTTAGAAGTTGTGAGTTCCTAGCTTAAGCGGGGTTGCCGTAACCCTGAAGGACGCATGAGGTCTTTGCTGACTCGACTTGACTTTGGAGGGCAATTTCTAGGCAAAATTATGGGATTGTGACATCTGAGAATATTGATCAAGTCCTACCTATGGAAGGCATTGGACGTCATCCTTCTCATGTCTGCAGTGAGAGGCTTTCGTCAGCGACTCTTATGAATCTATGTGGCTTCAGGCGATAGTAGTACGACATATGTTGTACTCAACATTGTGCGAGCTGTGTTGCAGATCTTGAAATTCGTTCATTGGTCCTCAGAATGTGTCTTGTTCTGTGTAAGACATCGCAAGGGAGAAACGCGCCAAAGAAGGGAGGAACGCACGTGTCAACCGCCCGCGTTCGCTCTAACCGTTTTGGGAACGACACCTGGAGTTTCTCGATCTCGACGTTGATGCTTCAAGATCTCCCAAGTGTTCAGCTCACCAAACTCATTCCTCCGCGTCACGCCCATACTCCTGCGGGGTACGCCAATTGCTATCATGTGGAAACCTTCACTCCTACTCGCCGCTGCGCTGGCGGTTCCATCACAAGCGCTGCACTTCTTCATGGACGGTGCTGTACAGAAGTGCTTCTATGAGGAATTGCCCAAAGATACACTAGTTGTTGGTACGACAGTTCTTTACCTGGGTGTTCCAGGACCAAAAACCCAAGAGGATACACGCAAGAAGATGCAGGACGAAGAGCTAACACAAATACAGGTCACTACCACGCAGAAGCCTGGGACGATGGAACCAAATCCTACCAAACCAAACCCGACGTAGGCGTCTTCGTCACTGTCGAAGAGACTTTTGACAACAATCACCGCATTGTTGCGCAACGAGGCTCCAGCCAAGGCCGCTTCACCTTCAGCGCCGCTGACAGCGGGCAACATCGCATCTGTGTTACCCCCCAGAATGTACAGTCGGGTGGCGGGTGGCTGAGCTCCGGTGTACACGGTACAGTCAAGTTCACATTGGATATGGCGATTGGAGAGACGAGCAGGATCGAGAGCACAGATAAGGACAAGGTTGAGACGCTAGTGCAGAAGGTCAAGGATCTGAATTCGAGGCTGCAGGACGTGAGAAGGGAGCAGGTCTTCCAGAGAGTACGTTTTCATCTTCTCAGGCGGCTCCTTGAATGATATTGGGTTGGAGAGATGGCTGATAACTATACAGGAGCGCGAAGCCGAATTCCGTGACCAATCCGAGCACACCAATTCGCGCGTCGTTCGCTGGACACTCATCCAGCTTGCCATCCTCGGTGTCACCTGCGCATGGCAACTGTCGCATTTGCGCGCCTTTTTCATCAAGCAGAAGCTTACATAAACTTGACGGTGTGCTCAGGCTCAGGCTCAATTGGCTCGCGGCAATACCATACATGGAAGGACAGGATGCATGTGACTCTGGGTCCAGGTGCATCAATGCATTGTACTGTAGGATATGGCGTTCGAAAATGGGTTGGCAGATTAGCGTTTGATTCTTGAATGAAGCGAAACATTATGTCTAGCACAATTCTTGTGACAGTGCAGGTAAAGTGTTCAGCCATACCATCTGTCAGTCTTGGAATCAGGACAATCGTGGACTGCTGGTATGAGGTTGTATGATCTTTCAATTCAACATGTCAATTGCGACATGCTGCATCAACCAAGTACTCAGGCAAGAACATAACAATACAGTTGGCTGTAATGTGCCCGCGTTGGCCAGTACAGATGATCACTTTGTACTGTTTTTAGTGTTTCAGAAGCGTGCATCTAATCTGGACACATCTGGTTGACGTGCTGTGTGCAAGCCGCGAACCACAAAGACGCACACAAGAATTTTCTAGAGCCCTAAATTGAAAGCGAATTGCTTCCAAATAATCATCAATGTTCGCCCTCTTGAAAGAATTGCATGTTATTTTGTCCTTTTCAACCTTCTACAAGTCCCTAGCATCTATTACTGTCGTCCATGTAACTCACACATCAACTCTGGTCTCCCTTTCAGTCCTCCACTGTCTGCTCTCAAAACGCGACTGTCGTGCCTAGAACAGCAAAATTCTATGGCATACTCCACAAAGAATATTGTCAACGAGTCAGTAGACTGGCCAGCTCAATACATGTCACTTGCTAGCTCTGTTTATATAGTTGTGTACACTGATGCGGGCATCGACTTTCAAAAGATTCAGTCGATCCTCAGCAGCTCTTGTAGCTTGCTAGTCACAGAAACCTTGTAATGGTTTAGATGCTTGCTGGCAGGCTTGAGCGAGTGCAAGCTCGTATGACTTCATAGCCACACGATACTGCTTGACCGAGTAGACGGTTGAGAGAACCCCAAATATAATAGTCAAGAAGAACACTCCGAATATAGCCACCCATAATGTTGCGAATTGGGTAATGTTTCTTGTGTCGAGTAATGTTTGCATGACCGTCTCCGGTGGCCCATGAAATAGATTTGATAATTGAGCAAGCCTACTTCTCCAGTAGCGGAACTCATCAAGCTTTGTCGCTCGAGATGTTTCGGACAGGCCTCGAGATATTGACCAGAACTGTATATCTTCCTCTTCCAAGAAAGCGTTGGTCTTTGGATCCCCAAATGGAAAAAGGAGGTCAAGAGTACGGATGGTTTCGTCTAGAATATCTGTCGGAATGAGTGCAGTTTCTGTCGCTTTCCAGTGATTCACGAGACAGATTTTGTGTTGATATATTGATAAAGATCGTTGTCCTCGAGGTCCTTCCAATTTAAGGTGGTCAGTCAAGTTATCGGTCCACCGAAGATGCAGTCGACATATACTCTTCAGGTTCACAGCAGTGAAGGAGTCGTCAAATTGCACATTTGTGGCCGTTCCTTTGCTTGGGCCTTGAGGAAATTGTGTGGCGACCAGTGCGTTGAAAGACTGGCCATCTTCCCAATCGATACGGGATTCTCGTGGATTCGCTGGTCCTACAGAAAGACCTTTCGAGCATATATTCAAGCCTAGCCACAGTCGAACTACAAGCTCGATAGAGCGAGCAATAGCAGCATCCTCTGTGTTCAAATATCTCTTCTTGACGTCTCCAATAAGTGCTTCTCTTGCTACACTTCGATTGGCGCTCAGGCTAGCACTAATATCAAACAGCCCAGACCACTCTTGTATTGCAAATTTCGAGGAGTGGGGATGCAAGCCTTGGAGCGTCCTCCCAAAAAATTCGAATAAGGCTGCGTAGTCATCTTCGATATAATCTTGTTCAACCAGATTTAAGTGGGGCCAAAGTGCATTTATCGTTGCACACTTTCGAGCCCGAGTCAAGTGTAAAGTGTCCGCCAAAGCTGACTTTGAAAATAAGTTTTCACTTTTGTTTGACATTTGAATGGCCGGCGATATGTGAGAATAAAAGCATGGCACATGAGGAAGACGAGGTAAGCGCCGTTATATTAACGAATTACGATTGTATCACCAGCCAGGCGCCGCAGCCAATGATCGATACATGTGTGGTGGCTGGGGGCTGCACGACGTAACCGCTAAAACCTCAGCTGAATCTGCCAACTCTTCGTGCATATACATCTGTTCTACATGTGCTCAGAGCCTCGTGGTTTGATTCACCGAATACTCGGAGGAACACCGCGCAATAGATGACAAAACCCTGTAAGCTCCATGGCCAGAATTTGAACATTTTCACAGCACTAGTTTCTAACAGTAAGCCCGAAAGATAGATAGCGGAAGGCCCGTTGCTACTTCTGAGGGCCCAAGTTTCTATTAAAAACACTCCGTGTGCACCTTTCATCAGCATTCGCAGCACGATGGCCGTAACGGCAAATGGCACCACGCAAAGTCAAGAGACGCGCTCTCCAGATTCTGTTCAGCTGTACTCCAGATATTTGTCAAAAAGATGCCCTGAGGTTTACAAAGTCGATAAAATTTACGTAGGCCGGCTGAAAGAAGTACCACCCCCAAGCCCTGTGCAGGGGAAATGGGACAAAGAAGTCCGACCAGACCTTGAGAGGCATCTATGCCAGGCAACCAACATGATGTCTAAGTCGATGCCAGACGAGGAGGTGATCACAGAGCCGGTCTTATGCATGGCTGGGAAGAAATGCTCACCAATGTCGGTGCCATTGAAGTCTGGTGCAACTTGTCCGAAGGATCCAGTAGCGTTGAATCCCACCATTTGGATTTATTGCGGTGGACGAAAGTGCAAGAAACAGGTATCTAAATCCATTCGTAATTTGACCTACCTACATCATTTTCTTAACAGATTCGGCATGGGAGCGCCCCATATATCTCTTTACGCTCCCTGGCCTGCAGTTCGCGAGCATTCACCCGGGTCGCCGCATCATTCTCACCTCAATCCAGCAAGCAATGTGTCATTCGCAATCCAGCAGCTGCTCCCTGGCCAGGAAACCATATGTGGGGCCAAAGCTAGATTTACAATCGAAACTTCGGGCGAGAACGTTGAGTGTAATTCCACAATTGGTGGCTTGGTCGTTGTCGATGACTCAATATTCGCAATCACATCAGCTCACGCGATTGTGAATAGATTGCTTGAGAATTCTCACAGCGTCTCCAGCGACGAGACAGAGTCTCTGGGCAATGTCTCAACGGATGAAGATTCTGAGCATGAAATGAGCTCAAGCTCAGACTCGTCTGCCTCTGGAAACAACCTTTGCTCTCATACCACACGTACAGCATTCATCGAAAGCCCTCCGTCAGGATCAACGGGGCTTGGTTCAGTCGAAGAGGGAATGTGGATAAACACAGATTTGCCTAGCAAATTAGCGTACATGACCCACGGAACTATAAATGGGGACTATAGTTTCCCTGATCAAGCACCAAGTGCGTCTGATTTTGCTCTTGTGGATGTCGGGCCAGCCAGGCTCCTTCTAAATGGCTACTATGATCCGGATCGTGATACCTTAGCGACGATTTCAGATCATATACCCGTGCGAGAACTCTCCCAAGGAGATGTGTGGATACTCACAAACTGTGGTAAGTCACCTATGAAGGGTTATATGTTGGCTGGCGACTCTTGTGTCATCCTGAGAGGGAGCATCATGCGCACAAAGAAGATACAAATAGCTTTTGTTGGCGGTACGTTCCTAGCATATCTCTTACATTATGAACAAGAACTTATCATTACAGATGCTCATGGAATGTCGGGCTCCTGGGTTGTCCATGAGGGAAGCCTATGTGGCGTTGTTTACGCGGCCTACGATCGGAGCCCGTATGTTCATATGCTTCCGGCCGACACTATGTTCCAAAATATCATCGAGCTACTTCAGGCATCTGTGGTGAGAGTAGCCAATGCCCAGGATATACGTGAACGAAAAGTTCAGATGGAATTACGCACACTAAACCTCGAAGGTAAAGTACCTACAGTCCACATGATAATTTCAGCTACTTTTGACAGGCTTACAAGTTTGAAGGCACGGATCGAACGCCGGATGTCGAGCAGAAAATTGACATAGCTTGGTACCAGGAAGGGGCCGAACAAGAACAAATAATGAGGATGGAAACATGCAAACAGGAACTGGGAGACGAGCATCCGGATACACTAGCTAGCATGGAGACTCTCGCTTCAACATACTCGAAGAAAGGTCGATGGAAAGAGGCTAAAGATCTAGCAGAAAGCGTGATTAGTGTACGAAGTCGGCTGCAGCAAAAGAATTTAGATCTACTGCCAAGCAGAGATATCCTAGGATACACGTCCTGGAGCCAAGGACAATGGAGAAAAGCTGAGCTTTTATACGAGGAGTTAGACGCAATGTGCCGAGATCTGCTTCCAATGGAACATCCAAGCACGTTAGCCATTACCGCAAACTTCGCGACATCCCTAATGGGCCGAGAAGCTTTCGTCCATGCAGAAAACCTTTATAGATCGTCAATCATAACGAGCTCAAAAGTGCTTGGGCCAGACCATCCAGATACCCTAACTATCAAGGCCAATCTAGCGACAACCTATAGAATTCAAGGGAAATGGGAGGAGGCGGAGGCCTTTGATGTGCCGGTAGCAGAGTCGAGTTCAAAAGTGCTAGGACCAGAACATCCAAACACTTTGACAAGTATGGGTAACCTAGCATTGACGTATTTGAACCAGGGGCGGCTGCGGGAAGCAGAAGAGTTGGACGGCCAAGTTCTAGAGATCAGGACAAGAGTGCTTGGACCAGAGCACCCAGACACATTGATTAGCATGAACAATCTTGCAATAACCCTCAGAGCTCAAGGACATGACAGTAAGGCTGTTTTATTGATGGAGGATTGTTTCGAACTGCGCAGCAAGGTTCTTGGCTCGGAGCACCCTTATACGCTCTCCTCACTAGAGGCTCTACTTAGGTGGAAACAACAATTAGCAGATTGAGAAGATTTCCATAGATTTTTCACCATGGCCCTGAAAGACGGCGGTGCACAAATATAAGTAAAGGGTCTTGGCGAACAAAATACTAGCACTTTCATGATGAAGTTGATGCAAAAATAGCCCAAACAAGTACGTTGGGCCGTTATAAATTGCCGCCATGGCTCAACGTGCAAGAAACATCCAGGAACTACAAGATACTTAGTTCAGGAGATCTCGCTTCTTGACAGTAAAGTCGCCGTTATCATGACTGGACTGTCTCGATCGATAGACCTACATACCCAAATATAAAAGTAGTAGTTTCCCCCACTATGACTACTCACATTCTGTTCATGATCATACGTGAAATGAATTTTGGTTGAATGAATCTGGTTGTTCTAATAGTCTAAGGATTTGCGTCCGAACGACCAAGACGTGAATGTCAGACGGATTCTTTCAGTCCTGACTTCGCAAAGAGTTACGCGGCCTCGGATCCGGGTCGAAAACAAGTAGCAGCTACACGCAGTCTGAGGAAAGATCTGCGGGGCGTTATCAGCAGCCTTTCTTGTAAGTCTTGGAAGCGGACATATCTGGGGGCTGCCTTGGCTTTAAGACTGTAAGAGTTGTGGTGAGCAGGTCAATAGCTCGGATCCGAACGTCCAAGCACTCAAGCCCCAGCCACGCACTCCACATATCATCGGAACTAGCCGTCCAATCACCTCTCGGAACCGGGACATAATTATCGTGAAACTTTACTGTCAATGCTCGCAGGTGTTCTGTCAGAATGGCGGACATCCATTCTCGGCACGTTTCAAGTGGAACCTGAGTCTACGTTGCTGTTGGAAACCAACCAATCACGACTGTTTGTAAGGTACCACATCGACATCACAGCCTCCTTGCCATACAATGATCATGCCCATAAGAATACCGTATATCTTCTATGCCCCAAGTAGATTCAAGCCAGCAACTCAATGCAGCGAACCAGCCTTCGATCATCTGGGCCAACACCAATAATCGAAATCATCGCGCGTCCATATAGAATTACCAATCGAAAGCGAAAGTCCACCAAATCCACCAATACCTACACGTCAGACATAAAATCATCATCACCATTATGCCTCAATTCGCAGACCTCGTCCGCTACTCCGTCCTCCTCGCTCGAGCCAACAACAACGATGATTATGAAAACCGCCTCATCAACGATGACAGAGACAACAACTCTCGTAACCACCGTCGTGTAGAAATTGGTGTCATAGTTGCCATTGTCGTCGCTGGTCTCGCCATCATCGGTGTCACTGTCGCGTTCATCATGAAGAGGCGGAAGAGGCAGCAGAAGAAGAGGGCCAGGCAGGCGGAACAAGAGATAACTTGGTACGGGCCGGATGATGAGCCGCAGAAGGCAAATGGAGGGAAGGCAATTGGTTTGGCGTTTGGAGGGCAAGAGGGTGGTTTCGTAGATGGGAAGGCGAAGAAAGTCGCTTTTGCTCAAGAAGGGGAGGCGCCGCCGCCGAGTTATGAAATCGTAGTTAAACCTACTGAGACGAAGTGATTGAATTGAGAGTTTAGGGGTCTTCTTGAACACAGGTAGGGCTCTTGATCTACCCGAACAAGATTTTTATATATCGACACATGTAGGCGGTCTACTTTGGTTGAGGCTCATGTACTATCATAGACGGTGGTCGTTATGTTTCGTTCTTTACAGCAAAAAGATATCAAACCCCGGGGTGTACATAACTTGGTCTCATCATCGAATTTCAACATCTTCTCATTACTCATCTGCGCTTCTTCTTTTGCATATCCGTCATTATCGCCGTCATCAATCTCGGCCTCACCTGGTCGTGTTTCGATAGCACGAGATTGACGCTCGAATTTGCTCAGTGAAATACACTGTATATTTCTAAAATGAGAACTAGAACAAGTTTAGCTTTGTTTATCAATCGATTACATCCTGCATCGTTTGCTGGATTACCCACTAATTACGCATTCTGTGCAATGTGTGTCGTCAGATTTATATAGTAGTACCGACCGTCCTTGACCTTGGGGACATTGTTATTCGGCAATCGCAAGCTGATACCGAAGATTCAGACTGACGAAAATGATGCAACATTTGGGTCCTGTTAGATTACGTTCTAGACTTGTGGTGATCATTCACAGCGTCCAGCCTGTTATATTTCAAGCGGGATGTTAGGTACTCCTGCTCTAACCGTTACGATCGTCAGCCTCGGCTCGTGTTTGTCACTTACACTGTTCATTCGTTGTCCATCAAAGATCAACAACTAGTATTAGCTTACTGTTCTATTCCCCACACACTCTTATCTTTAGGTACTACCTAGTAGTCGTTTGGTGGGCCACCGTCTGGTCTTAGTTTATCGAGTGACGTTGCATGGTACATAAAGTACTGCAACGTCTATGATAGAGAGTATTTCCGGACCAGACACTACCTGAACAGGCAGGTGTTCGGGGTGATCGACCAGCAGGAATTCATAGTCCGGTAGCCCAGTGAAGTCCGGGGTAGGGAGCCACCCAATACTAGCTGGAGGGTACATGCAAGAAACATAGCGCAACGTTGCAAGCCAGCAGCGTAGCTACAGTACATCACATACGGGCGAAATGGCGCTATCAGCAACATTTAAAGGGAAACAAGATATTGTAGCACTATACTATTTCAAATTGGCTAATGACACATCTCGTCCACTATGATCGATGTCAGTGGCGTTCTATCGGCACATGAACAAAGTCCATCTACTACCGAATGACCATTACCAGGCGTTGTTCCTGAGTCAAGACGCAAACATGAGAGGTGATGGACGCAAGAACTGTCGAGTATCGCTCATGTGCCAGAAATGAATTGATGTGATATCATGGAAGGCACACAAAACAATTAACGAGCGCACAACTTGCGTATTCTTGCTGTAGTTGAGTGGTAGACTTTGAATACGCCTTAAGCATTAAACATAGGCAGCCCTTGGGTAGTGACTCTCGCGGTGGCCCAGGCTGGATAGTAGAGAGCCTAAAGAAACACCAGCGCCTATTCTGCTGAACTCAATATTGTTGCACCTCTGAACACGCGTGTCGAGGCCTCTACCAACCTATAAGAATGCAGAAGCAGTCAAGGCAACCTCGGGATGTCAAATTGAAGGACAGCCACAATGGTAGTGTCGGTTGATCCCTAACCAGGACGAGAGGAATATCGCCGAAGGCAAATGGAATTGCATCACGCGCCATTGGGTCGCTGTTTTCCCCGCAAATCTCTATTTGGGACCGTTGCACAGATCGTCATCCCATTGCGGACGAAGATCGTCAAGTATATAGGAATTAGTCCAAATGCAGTAAGACATGTGAATTAGCGTGAACGGGAGTAAGGTGTCCGCTAACGCCACCCCTTCTCAAAAAGCCCGTATGTTCCAAGCTAGGAAATCTAAAGGACTATGCATTTGTACCCCTTTCAGATACCGGCCCTAGCTACCTTTTGCATGAGGATCTAGCTCCATAGATGCCGATCTTCCTTGAATGCGTTGATCACCCGCACCATAAGCATTGTCGCGTCGTTTCCTACCCAATCAAAGGGTCCGAATTTCAAGTCAGTATTGATAGGAATAAGGGCGATGACGGAGTTACAGGAAATTGCCTCGGCCCTGCTTGTTGCACCACGAAGGAGAAATATTAGGAACTCGAAAATGCGACGATGTATAAGTATTTGAGACATTCACACCTTGATTGTTCGACTGCATTAAGTACACTTGAGTGAATCATCTCAAGACAGTATCACACTGTGAGAATCTTTAGTTATCCTGTCGACTTAAACGTCAATCACTTCTTCATCATGCATACTCTTTCACTTCTACTCCTCTCTGCTTCATCAACACTGGCGTACCCTTGGGTTGCTGGCCAACCTGGTGTCGACTCAGCACCCCTGAGGCACGTTCCCCAACCGGAGAAGAGGCAAGCCCAATGCCCCTTCAATCCTGAACACCGGGGTGCGGCACCTTACTCGGATCAATACCCCTATACAGGCGCGAAGAATGGTATCCCTGGGAATGGCAGAGGTGGTATCAAAGTACCGGCTGATGGCGATACGGCACATGCTTTCGTTGCCCCTGGACCCAACGACATTCGAGGGCCATGTCCAGGTCTTAATGCGGCTGCCAACGTAAGTCGTAGCCATAGATAAATAATATGTAGGACGAGTACTAACTTTATTTTTCCTTGTAGCACAATTTCCTTTCACACGACGGAATTACTACCTTCACTGAACTAGTAGACGCACAGCAGAATCTTTGCAATGTCAATTATGACCTAGCAGTTCTCCTTGCGGTGCTAGGTATTCAGGCCGGTGGCGACCTTGTGACTGGCAAGCTTAGCATTGGTTGTGATGCAACTTCTCGCACCGCACTACTACCACTCCTTGGTAGACAACCAGGACTTAACGGCCACAATAAGTTCGAAGCCGACACATCGCTGACGCGAAACGACTACTACACTGCCAATGGCGACAACTACAGCTTCAATGGTACGCTGTTTGCGGCCATGAAGGCAGTGGCAGATCGAGTATCTGGTGGCAATTTCGACCGCAACGCACTTGCCGCATATCGTAGTCAACGTTACGATGAGTCTGTGCAACAGAATCCAAACTTCTTCTTTGGTCCATTGTCTCTGCTGCTTTACGGAGCTTCTTCCTTCTTATATGAGCTCTTCCCTAACTATGGGCCCGAAGGCACACCAGACCTAAACACCATTTCATCTTTCTTCGGCGCCGTACAGGACTCCTCTGCAGCGGGAGGGTGGCGACACGTACCTGAACAAATTCCCGCAAACTGGCACAATCGCCGCGCTCCGTATACGAACAATGATGTAACCTTGGAGATTCTGGCCCAGTACGTCCAGTATCCTAAGCTCTTTGGAGGCAATGTTGGCACGAATAACTTCAACGCACTGTCAACGCCATTTGGTGTCATTAGAGATGGGAAGCTACCTGATGCCGCGGCTGCGGGCGATCTCTTGTGCTTGTTGTATCAGTTGGCGACGAGCCCTGTGCCGAGCAGCTTGAGCGCGGTAACGGATCTTACAAGCGCTTTGTTGAATTGGTCAGTGGGAAAGCTAAATCCTCTGTTCCAAAATGCGGGATGTGCTTTGAAGCCGACGGTATAATAGTGAAGACAATGATGGAATGGCACGTAAGGCTCCCATTAACGTTGGATATAGTAATGATCAAGTCTTCATGAAGTTTCAGAGGTGGGTGGGGAAAGCAAAGCACAATTTCTGTCGCAACCAGGAGAATATTTTACTTTTTAACAATCTCTTTACCTGATCTCAAATTTGAAAAGGTGTGATGAAGGAGTTCGACCATGGTCCGGAACGATCACTTCTACCTCTTTGAACATTAAATAACTGATGCTTCGATCGTGGACAATTATCGTTTAGTGTGGACAAGGAGATTCTTCTGTCGGAATATATACACATATATCTCGACGCAATATACATCATTCTCGAGGGTACACATTGCCCGCACCATAAGACATGTATTTCCCGCCTTCATCACACCCAATAGCCATGGAGAAAAACAGCGCACGCAATGATTTTACAACAAATTAGTAACAGACTAAGATAGTAAAGAATTGACTACAGGGTCAAATGATCAAAAAATGTGTATCAATACCATATTGCAAAGTCCTAGTATGCTGTTTCTCAGCCTGACGTGTTGAACATACAATATGACAGGCAACAACCATTCAAGTCAGCAATGCCCACCAAAGATAGCCAGCCTTTCTCGCGATCTCTAGCATTCGGTGTTTCTCAATCGATAGCCGTTCCTGTACGTACCTGTGCTAGATTCTGACTTCTAAGTAGCTTCCACGTTCAGGTCTAGGATCGTCCATGTACAGGTAAGACGGTAATCACAAAAGCATTCGAGGGTAACATGTTCATAGCCGGGTAGAAGTTAGAAAGGAGGTTTGGCTTTGGACACAGAAGAGGCAAAATTGAGTGATGAATCTCAGAGTGCAGAATGATCTAGATGCGGAAAGATCAGGTTGGCAAAAAAAAAAAAAACAGTTTGGGAACAGTTCTGATAGAATATGAGAAATGTGTTCAGCAGTCAGCGTCAGCATATCGAATTCTGAAACCCCCTTGATGTAGGGCTTGTAACCATCTTGTCTTTCACATAGCACATTTTACCAAAAAGCTAGTCTTGGTCATATCCTGTTACTCCGGGGAGTCGCTACTATAACAAGTCGTAATGTAAATAATGCATATTACTCTCTAGCGAGCCTCACATTCCGATCAAAATTGATCTCATATAAACGCGTAACATGTAAGCAAAAGTAAGTATATATAATACTAATGCTTGATCATTTTTTCTACATCCTTGTCTCAAGTTTTTCAGCTAGCAGCCGATCTGTGTGTCACTCCAGCCCCCGAACTTGGATACATTTCAGCGGCCCTTCCAGACATACTGCAATACTGTCGACCATCGCGTTCAACATAGTGTCCTCGACAACGGGGTGACACTTACCCACCCACCACCTAATATAATCAAAAATTCTTGAAAACACCCAGTCAATCTCTCCAATAGCAATATATTCATTGCAATCCTTCCATGCACCCAACATATCCCAGGGTGCTGTCGGCCCTTCTTTGTCACCAACAGGATCACTCACACAAAAAAGTGGTTTCTTGCGGGGTCTAGTGATAGGTCTTCCAAGCATGCTGACGAGCTATATCTACAGCCTGGAAGAAATGACGTTCTATGGAAATCCTAATATTAATGGCCCATGCATCAACAATGCATCCTTGCCCATGTTTCTCCACGGCAGACGTGGGAACGTGCATCCGTCTACAATGAGTAGACTTGGCTAGGTAGTATTGTTCCGTTATCAATAGCCATTCTCGATAATAAGTATATATATATACATAACGTGACGATGATGTGGAATTTGGCTTTACATGATCGAGGCTTTCAGCTGGACGTACGAGGCGTCAACAGTATAAGCAAGAAATAAAGGAATCGCTTTAAGCTAGGAAAAGAGAGAATAGTCGCTGGACGGTAACTGAGCGATGTGCTGATTTCATATCACTTGGTAGGGGTAGGGGTGTCATCATCTTTAGGCATGGCCAATGATTGCAGTGGGCAGATTGAGGTGCAGGATGGAGGAAGATGGAGAGCCGCGGTGTTCATAGCATTTTCTGAAATGACCACCACTTCGGTAACATGAATTCAAGATCAGTCAAGATTTCTCATGAACCTTGTACTTGTGTATCTCTCTTGAATTTCGCGGCATAGTATCGCGGTAGTTAATACGACCACGGAGATGTGCAACCAATGAGAACAGATAATTAACTTATCATTGTTCTACATTTAGTACTCATTTGGGGGTTGTGGTAGCTGATTAAAAAGGAAAGTAGTGCAACTCTTTTCTTGTCGAAAACAAAAGTTGGTGACGAGCATGCAATTTTGCCCTTCAGTTAACATATTCCGAGTGTGGCCACTGTTAGCACCCCACATTCAAAGTGAGGAGAAGCAAGTATTGTTATCCGTATGCATGATTAGTAAAAGGGCCGTCGGTGAAGTTGAATGCCAGATCTGTAGTAGAACGAGGACAAGTAAGACATCGGCAAATGTACCAGAGTGGCGGATCAGGGTTTTTTTGTCAACCAAATTTTGGGTAATCTAGATCAGAATTAGAGATTAAGACAATCACCCTTTGTTCTGTCAAAACCTGATGTGGAACATGATTTGAAAGAAAGAAAAATGTTTTGAACAAAGCGAGGCGGCGGTGAATGTGAAAGCCAGACAAAGCCAGTCGCTTCTACACCATTGACTATAGGCTTGTGGCTCTCGGTAGTTACATATCTACACATATGAGCTCGTTTCAGATCATCATATTCTGTCTCACGGTTGTCAATGCCATTGGGGGACGTCCGCATTTTGCTTGGCTGCGGATGTTGCACTCCCACACCTGCTTCTTTGCTCCCGAGGTTCGAGTCACTCACAAAAAAGTTTAACCTTTCCTTTTGTGAGTAACACAAGCGAAGAAAAACGAGACGTCGTGCGCAAGGTTATTCGCTAGATACGCTGATCTCGTATATGATCGACAAGCGAGCAACGTGTTGCGATCATAAACCATACCTTCCACAGATCGTTTCCAGGAAAGGAAAAACTATTCGTATATGCCTGATGGTGTGTCTATCAGCGTGACACTACGTCCAAGAGCACATGCACAAGTCCGACTTTTAGAGCGAGATGTTGCTCGCCGGACATGCGACACATGGCTTTATCGACTCGACATTGAGTATTCGGTCACCCCACTAGCCGATGACTGACCACAAGACGTGATTTGAAAGGTATTTTTTCTTTTCATGCAAGGACCGACAGAGACTTGCTTCTGGGTGACGTCGGTAGATGTCGGATGCGGACGAAATGCGAAGGCACCTTCACTGGTAGATGGCGTTTGATGGAGATAGCCGAACCGTGGGAAGCCACCTTATCGCTCAGGAATGTACCATGAACCCTTGTTTCACGGCATCTGTTCGCCGGCCCACGAGTTACTGCGTGACTGTTACCATTGAACGATTCTACCCCGCTTCGAGGACGTCGCTCGAATTGTGACGATGTTCTCTAGCTGCGCTTTAGGTGACATAGGCTTGCTGTCAGAACGCGCGGTCAGATTACTAGGATGAGCGAATGGGAAGGCTGCCGAGATGCGACGATGAAAACTCTTCTTCTGCCCAGAAGCAAGATTCGAATAGACATGTCCAGCTACAATAGGCTCAACGCAGCGGCTGTGGAGATGGATAGCAATCGGTATCGATATGTGGATAAGGTAGGGCGCCAGGCCTGCATACTGCCAACCAGTAAGAAAAATGGGTAACCTGCAGCAGGCCCACAATTCATTTCGAGTAAGCTGACGGCTTGAGAGAATGCCATCATGAACAGTCCAGAAGCTCTGGATTTGCAGCGTGCAGACGAGTCGAAGGAACGACGACTCAGGCCGATGCAGTCCGGCACAACAAGCGCATGGAGATGTCACCTTGACGATTGGTAAAAGCGGTTCCACCATCCACTTGATCCACGTCGCGAATCGGCGCACAGCATGTTTGGGCAGTCGCTGGCAGGGTGGAGAGGGCAGAGCCAATGGCGAAAACGAAGAAGCAAATTCTGAGCAACCAAAGTGTGTCGGCGTCCCCACGGGCTGTGAGTGGCTGTCAGGATTTGCGACAGGGCAGCTCTGGGCGCTGGACTACGACAAAGGCACCTAGGGCGGCGACTCGTTCGGAAACACGTGTTGAGCCTTCAAAGACATGTTGAATGGCGGCAGCCGGCGCCTCAATTTGCAATGATGACATGAGGGAGGCGCAGGCAGGTTTGTTCCTGGGATGTTTCGGTTGCCGTTTCTCAGCTGCAGCCATTCCCCTGGCGGGAAAAAGTGCGTTCCTGACGATCAGTGCATGGCGGCGCTGCGATTCGCTGGCTCGTGTGCAGGCGCACCTCGCCCCTTGCGGAAGAGTGAAACCTCAGCCTGTGCGATATTTCGGACTCGACCATATTTAGCAGTGCGCGAGTGCACAGTCGGCGCAAAGACAAACAACAGGTCGCTCTTTTGGAGGCGCGCTGGCAGTTTTGCGAAGCCGCGAGTCAAGTGCCGTGCGATGCCCTTGAGGCGGCGGGCAGCAGTCGGCCATGGAACAGCAGTCTTCCAGAGCGCGACGGCTCCAGCGCCGTTGTTGAGCGCGCCAGGGCACGCCGTTCCAGCTCAGCAGCCGGGCCGAAGTCGTGGACGTGCAGGCGGCCACGTTGGACGCATCCGTCCAAGTGCGGTGTGTGGTGAGCGGAGGATGCGAGCGAGGTGGCCAGGGGTCCGGGGGCGCTAGGCTCCCAAGCACTCAAGTCCTGCTGCCGGTCCACCTTTGTCGCTCCTCGCTCTCTTCCCTCACTAACCCACGCCAAACCCAACATTCTTTATAACCCAACTGCTCCCTCAGACCTGTCCACTCTTTACAGGCTTGAAGTCTTGCAATTGCCCACTTTCATTCCCCCCTCCGTTCATTCCCTCTTTCACAGAGATCTAGCATCTCTACCTGTCATTCCTGACAAACACACAGTCCCTACGACTCAACAGCGACAACAGACTACCCTTTCACTCGAGCTGCTAGACAGTTCAGTCACTCCCTGCCGACTCCTCAAAATCCAGCTATCCTTAGCACCGCTCATTCGCTCTCCGAGCATAACATTGCTACCCCAGCAACAAACAACTACCCCTTTGCCAAAATGAAGACCTCTACTGTCCTCGCCTCCCTGCTCTTCGGCTCCTTCGCCGTCGCTGCACCCTTTGACAAGCGTGCCCTGGTCTACAAGACTGAGGTTGTCACCGAGACTGTGGTTATCTACACCACAGTCTACGACGACGAGCCCGTCCCTACCACGCTTGAAGGCCTGTTCTACGAGCAGCCCAAGCAGACCACCACCGCCGCGGTACAGCCTACCCCCGAACCTGCTCCTGCCTCAACCCCTCCTAAGATCGAGCAGCCTTCAAGCGCCTATGTCGCTCCTCCCCAGTCGCCGGCGCCAGTTCCTACTCCCGCCCCGGCCGCTGCTCCTGCGCCCCAGCCCGCGCCCGAAGAGCCAAAGCCAACCACCACTGAGGCAGCCTACGTTGCCCCAGCGCCCGCTCCAGCTCCAGCTACCAGTGCTGCTCCAGCCCCAGCTCCCGTCGCTCCAGCTGCGCCCCAGGTCGAGTCTAAGCCTGCCTCTGGCAACGCTGCCACAACTGGTGAGAAGTACAGCAACGTTGACATCACCATCTACGACAACAACGGTGGTTTCGGTGCTTGTGGTACTGCTCTTTACGATACCGACATGATCGTCGCCCTCGCCAAGCCTGCTTGGGGTCAATCCACCTACGATGTCATGACCGGTGAAGCCACCAACCCTTGGTGTGGACAGAAGATCCAAGTTGAGTACAACGGCAACTTCGTCGAGGCCACTATCATGGACATGTGCCCTGGTTGCTCTGGCAACGACATCGATCTCTCTCTTGCCGCCTGGAAGAAGCTCACCAAGACCGACGAGAAGACGCGCCTCAAGGCTTCGTGGTCCAAGATCGCCTAAGCACCCACCTTACTACCTCCTGCTTCGACTTCGCAAAATGTTCATCCCAAGTGGACATTTTGCGCAGCTAAGCCACGATCAATATACCCAGGATTTCTAAATCTCGCTAGCGCAGGCAGGTCAGCGCTTTGCACGACTACGTTACGAACTGTTTTGTTTTGCATCAAGCGGGCCAATATCCGGGGTTACGGAAATTCTTACTTTCCTACTTGAGGTTCTGTTTGGTTCGCTTTTGAACTTACTCGTCGCCGTTTACAGATAGGCTTCATGTTGTATATGAGGATACCTGGCACACGATGGTTCACTTCTCTTCATGTCACTCCTTAGTCAACGTCGGCGTACACCGGCGTTAGATAGCACATCTTTTACTTCGTGTACAACACTTTAGGGTTGGTGTATGGGCCAAGTCTTAGATACCCATATACTTGGATACTGGTTGGAGGAAAATACCTACCAAAAATGCAATGCTCGCTCTGCGCGCGTCTCTAAAAGTTGAACAATTTGCTCTTGATATTCTATTTTCGCACAGATTTGCAATGCTAATTGTTCCGATGTTGAATCATTCGTCGTGGCTGTGCATGGCACGTTCTCCACCCGCACGCCCACGGAAGTGCGAGGAATGACCGGGTACCCGCCAAAGCTACCTTTCTTCGCAACCCTGAACGCACATGTCACTGCACAGTCCTTGTCTCACCAGCCCCTGTCTTGAGCTGGTTCTTTGACTCGCAAGGAAGTAAGTGAATAAGGAAACAAAGGAAACTAATTAAAACATTGGCTTGTAAAGAAACAAAGCCCGAAGACCCATCCCTAGCGTTTCACGCCTTTCAAAATGCCCCTGAGGAGGCTGAAGGAAGGTTCAGCCTGCGAGATGTGTGCGGATCGGCGGCTGCCCACGTGCCGGTTGTTTCATGAACGAAAAGCTTAGAGCAGGGTTTGTCCTGTGATAGTTTGTTGATAGTTTAGCCGACTATGTATGAGATTGTGAAATTTTCAAATGAACGTTAATTGTGCATTTGGAGCGGCTTTTGCTCGTCAACGACGGCAACGAAAGTCAAATCATCGTTGGGTTGAGCCCAACGAACAACAAACTGGGCAGAAGCGGGGACCCAGGTAGCGGTGAAATTGGACATGGCCTTTTGACAACTGTTGAGCACAGTAGGATATGGATGCCGTTAGCTATGAGACCCACCGTGGCCCAATTGTTGAGTGATGGCCTCAGTATCCTGCGCCTGAGGAAAGGTACCCAGCTGAGATTTATGTGAGTAGATTTGTATGCATAATACTTTGCATATAAGTTGGTGTATGTTGACTGCAGTCATAGCCAAGAAAGAATCGACTTGGTCATTGGTTAGAAGTGAGTTAGGTTGTGGCGTGCCTAATAGTTGAGCGAGCTGCGTTGGTGTCAAGCTGAGAGTGCGCAGCTCGGCGGTGTGGAAATGAAAAGATTACTCTAATCGACACTTTATCGATACTTGCCCAACTAGGAAAGTATCCTTCCACATCCTTTTAACGACAATACTCAATGGAAGGTGTGAAATATAATGATGTGAGTACCATCTAGCATTCTCCATTTGGGGAGCAGTTTGAAAAAAATATCATCCCAGTGGGTGATTCTGGAATTCTGCCAACAATAACTGTCATGGATTGAGGTGTGCGTAGATGAGAGATTGCAGCGTTTAGTGCTTCGAGGAGGATGCGCTTGATCTTGAGAGGACTAAAATATCAAGCCATGCTGATGGACCTAAGCTGGGAATATGGTGGGTGTCATAGCTGGACCAAACAGCCTGGAGATACAGATGGCGTTGGTCATTGGGTGGTTGCACAATATAAGGGCGCTATACGCCTTCAAAGAATGCAAGTGCAGCTCTGCTCAGCTGTATGGGGAAGGTGCATATACATCGTTAACAATAAACCACAGGAATTGATATAAAGGAGCAAAAGTTATAGATTGATCTTAATCAAATGGCGACCTATTTAAGAGCATAACTCAGAGAACAAGCGCCAAACAATAGACACTGAAAGTAATCAAGGACATCGCATGCTTCTCTTGAACGAAGGCAAAAGTTTGTCTCATCAGCTACGAGTAATGAAGAAAGAGTATCAGAAATCTCAGTGAGCTCTGCACATGAATGGTTGAGGTTGAAGGGTAAGCATTTGGTTTTATTAAAACGTTCATCCGTGGCTCTCATGTCTTGCGAGACCCCCACGTTGTCCTCAGAATTTCGTGGAGCCTCTCAGACACGTCTCAAGCCTCGCAACGAGCCATCCAGGCTTCTTCCCACTCCGTACATCATCCCTCAACAAAGATTTCTCCACAACCAGCCATCTTTAACCGCCGGCAAGTGCTAATATCCACACCAACAGCAAGACCTGCCAGAAGCAGTAAGTTACTACTGCTTAGCAATGGTTCCCACACGCAAAAAGTTTTCTCAGCACCCGTAGCTGGCGTCAAAATTTGTGGGTTGCATCGTTGCGCGTTTCACATGCAGCGGAAAAGTACGGTGTTTTCACATGTCGCCATAAGTGGAGGGCGAGGAAGGCCAGAAGCGGAAACTCGGCCAACTCCGAAGAACTGCCGGCTAGCACATGGAGCTGCGGATGGTTCTCGGATGAGTGGGCGGAGAGCTGGAAGCTCGGAGGGCTGCTCCCGAGTCGACTGACTACCACGTGAATACCATGTGAACTGTCAGAAGCAAAGTAGAAGTGACGTCTTTGGAGGGTTACGCCATGCTTCTTCAGCGGATGTGACACGGAGAGTAATCACCATGGGTAGCGTAATCCATGCCCAAGCAGGTGTCAACACAGCCAAATCATAATCTTAGTTGAATTTGAAAGTCCTACAGGCGTGATTGAGTGTAGCAGTCCATGTCACCATACGGTGCTCCTCGTGCAGTCCCAGCCTAATGGCAGTCTTCCAAGCAAAATCCTCATCCCAGATATCGGACTTCAAGGGTATAGTACAAAAAGTAGTCCAGTCCACCACTCTTTGACTGGACTATCTCATGCGTCAGATCTCGTGTAGCAGTTTCTCGCATTCCCTCATTCTCAATTCTTTGCAATCCTGGCGCGCGCGCGTATATACAATAGACCCATCCGAAAACAGTACGGCGTTGTCCTTATCGTGATTTCGTCATGCTCAGTTTCAGTTATGCAAATTGGCTGGCACCGCCAGACTCGACTGCATCAATCTCCGCCTGAGTCCAGGACAGTCGCTGAAAGCGCTCAGGAAGCTCAGTGCGGTCGAAGAACATGCCCTTGGCTGCTTCAACGGGGCCGAGAGACCTGCCAGCTGCGCCTCCAATGTGGCCGCCGACAGCAGCGCTGTTTACTGTGTTCAAAGGGCCATGCTGTTGCGCCTTCTGTCGGTAAGATGCGAAGGACGAAGGGAGCTCGTGGGTGGGAGAGGCAGGATGGGCGTGAGGGGTGTGGTCCACAACTGCAAATGACATTAGGCTAGGAATATGAATAGAGCGATTGTGTGAAGTATACCAGAGGGAGTGGTGCGCTTGCCTAGGAAGCGGATGAGCGGCTGGCGGCCTTGCTGGAGCACTTTCGTTGCGTTCATTGTGGGATGAAGTGGTGGGCAGAGTGGAGATATCCGAGCTCGGCAAGTCACAGGCGCGAAGGTCGCAAAAATCAGGTTCTAGAATAGGTGATTGCGGTGGAGCAAGATGAGCGTGCAAATAACAGCAAGGCGATTGAGGTTGAGAGAAAGCAGTATGGGATGATGTCTGGCGGAGGGGAGCCGAGCGGTGATGATGAAGCATAAATATTATTCACATTCATGGGAGCTAAGCTAACGCCGAAGCCGCTCAGCACTCTACGCGCAAGTCCGAGGACTCCCACACAATGCCTGCCCTTGCGCCGCTGCGTCTGCCCACCATCGACTGAGCAAGTGGTCATGCTCTCATGCTCTCACTGCATTTCTAAACCGAGTTGACCACCATGCGGGCAGTTTCGCATTGCTCTCTGTGGGCCTCCGCATATGTCGCGTTTGTTCTGGGCCCAAGCTTCCTGGGTGCACCTGCAGAGTTGAGAAATCATTGCCCGGCTGGAAGGTGCGTCCAGCCTCCCAGCCAATAGTAAGCTCGTACGCCCGCCTCGCTCCTGTCCGCCTTATCAAACCCCACGAGAGGAGCTCCGCCGTTGACCCGCGGGAATTGCATATCGATATTGAAGTCTCCGAGTGCGGCTCTGCCTTCTTGTCCCCCCAAACTTTCTCCATGCACGAGTTGCTGCTGTATGGACAGGTCCCCGCTGGCCGCCATGATCAGGTCCTGAAGATTCTGGCGGGGGTTGCTGCTATGCAGCCCCGCCGCATAATTGAGCGGCGCATCATCTACAAACCCACGCGCGAGCCCGAGGAGCCAGGCTCAAACCTCCGCCGCGGTGGTACTCAGGCTGTTGCTGTAAAGCAGACCAAGCAGACGGCTGCTCCGGCCCTCTACTACACCAAGCTCGTCCAGAAGTTGTCTGAGGAAGATTTTGGCACTGACCATGGTCTTCCACACGACAATGGCAAGGCGCTCTCTGCTCATGTGGAAGACGGAGAAGAGCCTATATGGTCGGTGCTTTTCGAGGACATCCCAGACACAGGTGATAGAGGAGTTTCAATTCGCTTCACGAATACTACCGACCTCCTTTCTGGGGACCCACATGGATTCATGATGGCTTCTGGACCCAACCAGTAAGGGCGCCCTCCAGCAGGACGCAGTCATGTCTGACGTTGTTGTAGGTTTGTGACCGAATATTACGTCGAAGGACATCGCTTTGTCTATAGCAATGTTGTCATTTATCTCCACAGAGTGCTCCATGAGCCAGGCGTCCGTAGCATCCAAGAAACGCCCAAAATCGAATTACCCTCCTTCGCTGCTCTCGAGCTACTCGATCCTAGTGGCGCATATATACTCGAGGCCAAAGTGCGAGTACAGGAGTTCAACAACTCGACCGTATTGGAGGCTGGCGTGAGCGAGCTCAAGAAATTCCAGAAAGAAATGAAGGGCTGCGTTGAGCTTTCCCTGCCTGATCGGCTCTCACTGGACACTCGCGTCAAATACAAACCAATGCAGGCCTCTGCAGCTACAACTCAGGCTCGACCCCGCTGAGCTATGCTGTTTCATAACTCGACGAGAGGCTAGTACAGAATCAAGCAGGACATGGTTCAAGGTAAGTATGCACGAGTTCGCATTGGATGTCTCAGCCAAAAGGCATCCTGCCTGTGAACACTGCATGTGCATCTCTGAAGAACGCATAAATGACTAGCGAGCTGTAGTTGAGGTGGTTGCACTCCTTCATGAAGAGCTCCGTGTAATGTCCACGCAGGGTCTGATCTGGAAGAGCAAAACTCCATGAGCTAGAAAAGGAGTAAATTTCGGTAGGGAGAAACCGAAATCTGGATTCTGTACAAGCTACACGCAGAATGACAACTGGCAAAGTGACTCACCATCTTCCAAGTGAGACAACGCAGAGGAGCCTTGGCTGTTGGTCATGACATACCTGCAAGGAGTAATTCGTTGTTGCTACTTCTAGAGACACGTAGCAAAAAGAACTCTTATTTTTTACTCAACACAATATTCTCTTATCGATTTGGTTCTGGGTCGCCAATGTGATGTTTATGTGATCTGTAGTCACCGTGAATGATTAATTGTGCACGTGCTTTCGCGAGCTCGCGTTTCGCGCTGATTAAACCAGGTGCAAACGAACAACTCTAAGCACAAACACCTACCACACTTACACCATAGAGTTTCACTTAGCAGCTGCTTATCATACTGACAGAAGTGGTTTATGCATCTAGAGCTGGAAACTGCAACATGGTCGAACGGCCAGAGTTAGGGAAACGCCCAAGCTCGAACGGCAAAAACGTCTCACCACCCCCATCAAAACGACGGCAGCAATCCACAACAACGAGTAAAGCAGTCGCAAATTTTTTTACTCCAATATCAAAGAAGGAACCTGAGAACATGATGTGGCGGATTGTGAGAGATAGTCTGCTAGTGGGCAAATTTGGGGCACCGACAGCTAGTGCACAGGTAGCAGCGAAGGGAAAGAGACGGGTTGCGGCCTTTGATTTTGACTCAACGTTAGTCGTCTCTGCTTCTGGAAGGAAGTTCGGGGGCGACGCAAGCGACTGGAAGTGGTGGCATAGCAGCGTGCCTGGAAGACTGAAAGATCTTCATGATGAAGGCTATCTTATCGCCATTGTGAGCAATCAGGGCGGGATCAGCCTGAAGCCGGACCCAAAGACGGTGAAGTCTGACCAGAAGCGATTAGCTGACTTCAAGAGCAAAGTTGGAGCAGTGCTCAACCAACTGGACATCCCCATCTCAGTCTATGCAGCAACAAGGCGAGACCAGTACCGGAAACCTAGATCAGGAATGTGGCAAGAGCTACTCGACGACTACGATCTTGACCATGCAGATCTTCTAGACCTAGAAACTTCATTCTTTGTTGGGGACGCTGGTGGTCGTGAGGCAGTGCCCGGAGGAGCTGTCAAGGACCACTCATGTGCTGACAGGTATGTAGTAAAGGCGGTAGCTCATGCATCCCTAAGCTCGAGGATACTGATATAATACAGAGACTTTGCAGCGAACATTGGTCTACCATTCCACACTCCCGAAGAGTTCTTTCTACACGAGGAGCCAAGGTCGTTTGTGCGATCCTTTGAGCCAACCATCTACCTCAAGGAGCGCGCTGAAAAGCCCTCGCCTGCATGTGCGTTCTAGGATGATAGGGGGTCCAGGATGTTGCTCAACCACTCATTTACTAACTTTAGACGTAGCCACGGCCTTCACGAAGCCTGACAAACCCGATATTGTTTTGTTTTGTGGCAGCCCAGGAGCTGGCAAATCTTCATTCTATTGGAAACATCTGCAGCCACTCGGCTACGGACGCGTGAACCAGGATATTTTGAAGACAGTAAGTGCTTACATGCTTTCTTACCTACGTAATGGCACGAGTTGTGCCACTTCTCCATACTTTGAGTAACACATTGAAACAGCGCGAGAAGTGTGTGCAAGCAGCCACTGCCCTCATCGACGAGGGGACAAGCGTAGTTGTTGGTAAGTACATCTCGGAACCCCAGCTTCTCCCGCAAGACGATCTCAGTAGCTCATGTTGCTAGATAATACGAATGCAGATCCAGATACGAGAGCAGTCTGGATAAAACTAGCGCAGAAGCTGGGCCTTTCCATACGATGTGTTCTCTTTACTGCGTCGGCGACGGTCTGCGAGCACAACGACACCGTCCGGGCGTTGAATATTGGCCCAGAAGTAAGTTTCCCAACACCAATGGCTTCGTGCAGGTACCTTCGCGATTCCCTTCCGTAAATAGTTACTCGAAATGACCGTTACACTACCCCAATGAGGAAGTTACGTATGTGGAGAAGCGCCATGGCGAATCCACAGCGAAACGGAGAAACTCCGAGTCTGCCATAGTAACAATTACCACAGACGAACCCTGAGAGCCGAACTATTTTGCCGAAGCTTGCGTTCACTGGCTTCGCTTCCAGGTATCGCAAGCCCAAATTGTCGGAAGGTTTTGTAGATATCATCATGACAGATTTTGAGGTAAGTCCCAGGCGAGAGCTGCTTGCAAATCGTGCAGCTTTAGGCGCAATGATAGATATTAACCGAGGCCCAGTTTGAGGGCTCAGAAGAGCAGAGGAAGCTATGGAGCAGATATTGGACATGATTCGCAGAGAACTGTGTCGCCGGAATGAGCCCGATACTTGTTTATTGACACTGACGACGCTTCTCTACGGAACTCGCATGCCTCCTGCGGTCAGCCCTTCCGATATTATCTTATTGGCGATCAGCTCTATGAGCTGCTGAAGAGTTGTTGCCGAGCACATGCTCGCAGCTCTAGTCCCAGCACCTCGTATCGTTGAACACATGTATACCGATCAGTTGAGCCAGCAATGTATACTATCTTCCAGCGCCGATAGTCAAATTTCATGACCTGTACAACAATGCAATACTCGTATATGCGGCCTAAGAATAATTCGCAGCTCGCGGCGGTGGTATTGCCATGAATGCTGCCAGTATACGCGGAATTACGACTATGCACAAGAATGCAGGCTACGAAATGCGTTCCACCGATTATTGAGCGCCCATCTCCTATGACCATGTGCCGATGCCCACAATTCTCATGCGACGCCCTGCTCGGTTGAGGCCAACCGTTGTCGAAACCCCTACCCTCAGCCAAGGCGCGTCAAGCACCAGGCTAGTCAAAATTCTTCCTCGGAGAAGGATCAGCACCACTAAATCACAGTGGCCCACGTTACGCGGTCTCGAACACGCAGATGCCACAAATCGTCGTTTCGCTGTCGGAATGTTTGCGCACTTTACCTTAATGTATTTGTCCGGAAAAAGACGGCACTGGTCGCCATCTGGGTAGAGGTGTGGGCGAGATACGTGGTTAAAAGGTACTTTCGACATGTAGCTGAAGATTTTGCGCTGTCCGCACATGCTTACCGGCGGTTGTTCATGCACGTGGAGCGTTACTGAACAAACGGTATTCTCCCGCCCGCTCTGCATGTGGGCAGGTTGCCGTGCCGTCCCTTCTGGCCAAATGGTTAAAGTCAGCATCTGCGATTTTGATGGGCGAACGCTTGCCGACTTGAGACCGGTCCGACACTAAGTGCGACTCTTTCGTCATGATCTGAGCCAGCGGCGTTCAGCCCGCCGCTCCCAGCATCCTGTCACCGAGGTCGTTGCTGCCGACTAGCGCCACAAAAAAGGTATGGTGGCAGCCCAAAGGCTGTCTCCTGGGCTGGGCCGCATGAGGTGTGCCTGAGACGGCACGGTGATCAAACCTTGCGAATCAGCAGAAGAATTTCTTGTCTCCACTGTAATATGAGAATAGAACAGGCCTTAAGATTATGAGATGTAGGCAACTTTGCAGGAACCCGTGTGTTAAGAAAAGTATAGGAATAGCGAGAACGTTTGGCTAGCGATGCGCTGGCTTGCAGCGAAACGTGTGAGCAAGCCCAAGCCTAGCAAAACAAGGATTCAGGCGACACACGAGTAGTACCGCAAGGGCCGGACACCAATCAAGATCGGCTCAACGGCTAGTATAATCAATGAGTCTCTCCGATTTGTCTGGAAGCTGATAGCTTTTTCGCTGGCCTGAATCTTCCCAACCTCCTCTGACGCCCTCGGCCAGACACGCTTGGGTGATGTCACGCCCAATGGTCTGACGGCCAGTGAGTCATGTGCAAAACAAAAACGTCGAAACAACAGCGAAAAACAGAGCGATCAGTGTTTGAAAAATGTGAGGCTCTGACAACGAGTCAATGTTTGTTTGTTTTCCTTTCCCTTCTCCCGCGACCAATCAGTGTGGAGATGGGAAGGAAAATGGGGCGGATGAACGACATCGCTATAACAGAAGATGCCTGTCAATGTCATCACTCCGACCCGGCAAAGGGCGAGGAGAAGGACCGCCCCCGAAAAGAGGAAGGGCAGAGAAGCTGTCGAACCAGGCTTCGACGTGCACCGCCCCCAAAATATGTCAAGTCGTAGCCACGGTTGCGCTCGCATAGGCTGAGTGGTGAACCAACTCATCACAACCGCAAGCGGTGGTGGCACGACAACTTCGGGCAATGCGAGGCAGCAAGAGGTCAACATCAAATGCGATTAAGCATGGCAAAGCTCGTGAGCAGGCGCTGAAGGAGCCGTCGTTCCTGGCCCGCTTACTCAGAAGCTCTATTCAACAGAGTGGAACTACCAGGGGTGGATTTCTCCACGCCTCCACCAACGACTTCTCACCTTTTTAGTTGGGGGAAGAGAATTCGGCTTCCGGACGTGTTGAGTCGGGGGTGGGTTTGGCTGGCCTGCCGTGCTGCTGCTGCAGCAACATGGGCGATGGTCAATATTGTGTTCACAACAGCGGGCTGATGCTGGGGGAGACCTTGGAAGAAACGCGGTCCTGGCTGAAGTTTGCACGGAAACTGGTCAGGGCGAACTGGGTGTCACGGCGTTGTGCACCGATGCAGGCGGGCCGTCCTGAGTCGTTGAAACCGGGGAGCACTTCACAGCTTGCCGCCGCCGTGCTATGCTCCATGGGGTCTGGCGGCAGACGAGGGCGACGCTTGACGGTGGACGGCTTGGCGGGCGTTCCAAAGCAGCGGAAGGAAGCAGACGCCGTGCACCTCCCCGGTCGCTGCCCACACACAAATGGTCAAAGTCACCCCCATCCCCCAACCCACCGTCAGTCTTGTCCGCCCACGTCAGTCTCGCTGTCTATCATTGACATATCGCCTTGCTGCTGCGCTGTCTCTCGCCTGTGCCCACTCTCGGCGCTGCCCTGCGACCCGTCACGCCTCCGTGAGTGCGACCTATCCAAGCCCTGCACCGCTCACGTGCCGTCCGAATTGGGGCTGCCAGCCGACGGGCGCTGACTTTTGCATCCAGAGCCTTTCGCAGCAGGATAACCGGACCAAAAGGTACATACGTGGTCCTGCTTCGTGGCACCCTCCCAGGCACTCTCAAACATCCCGCGACCGCCTCTCCCCCAAAAGCAGACCACCTTGGACGGCGCCTCGCTGGCCACACTGCACGCGCAGTTGGTTTTTAAATCCTGGTGATGGGATCCCAGCAGTCACCGCCCAAATTCACGTCACGCCCCGGCCCGCAAACACCACCAACATGCACGACCTTAAACCGCTCATCCTGCCCAAGCTCGTAGCAGCCCGCAAGTCCTCCAAAGGCTCACTCAACATGACCGACGAGCCTACTTCATCAGTCTATTCCAATGCCGACTCTGGTTTCTACTCGGCTTCTGAGTGCTCCACGCCGCCCACGCCAAGTTTGTACTCGCGTGGGCACTTTCGCTTTCCCAGCTCTGCCTCGTCGCTCTCGTCGAGCCCGCCAACTCACGATCCCATTGAGCCGCCCAACGGCTCAGGAAAGCTCCCCAAGCTTACCGAGGAGCCTGTTGAGCGCGAATATGACTATGGTAGCGAGAACCCGTACCGCTGCTCGTGTAAGCATCCACATATAATACGAGGCCGTACGCCCCGGTTAACACTTTTGTCAGGCGACATCGATATCCATGGCCACACCCAGGACTGTCGCATTACGAGAGCCTATGACCCAGAGAACGAGTATTTCACTCATTGTGACTCAGAGCTGCGTCAGGCTAAGCGACGACGCTCGCTAGAGACGTCCGCGCATAGTATCGCCGGGAAGCTCGAGAGGCGCTTTCCTTCATTATCGCGCAAAGTCCGGGACCGTAGCTCGACCCTCAGCAGGGTTTCGCGAAGTGCTACTCCGTCAAGGGTACCATCAACGCGCTCGTCATCACTCGCTGGCTCCATCCACCATGCCTCTACCATTGATCTCTCAGAGGAATACTCGTCCCCACTTCCCACGTCGCCCCTCGTGAGCCGAGAACACTTGGATGACAACACACCTACGCCAATGGCAATTGATGTCGAAAAGGCGAATGCTATCGACATCGATGCGGAAGAAGTGGATGCTGAGCGGTATGCGACCACTCCGTTGCTGCCTCCACTACTGGTCAACTGCCGCAACGATGACCTTCCTACTTCATCGCCCTTGCAGTCACCCACCATTGCCGATGCGACGCACTCTTCACTTCCAACTCCAATGGGCACTCCACCAGTGCGCGCCTACCCTACTCCACCCCTGTCGTCAAAACCATCAGTTGCGTCTTTCAAGGGATCACGTCCCGGATACATGGTGTCTTCTGCGGAGATACCGCCCATGATGCTTGCCGACCCTAATGATAAGTGGGCCAACTTGTTGGGTCATGCAAACTTCACTATCCTTCCGGAGCCATATGTCCCAGAAGTCTGCAACGCAGCATCAATCAACCAGCAGTTCTTGGACTGGGAGCAAGCGCAGAACAATTACACAAAACACCAGGTTCGAACTGCGGAACACTATGGTGCTACTTCAAAGCACTTTCGTCTCACTGAGCGGAAATGGGCTGAGATTCATGCCGAGTGGAAGAAGTACCACGATATCGCCAAGTCGCATGCGGCAGCCATTGGGCAAAACCTTGCGCCAACATCACCAACTGAACCAGGACCTCTAAGCAAGATGCCTACGCTCAACGACCCAAAGAGCGACGGAAAGTTTCCCAAGCTGGGCGACGAAGACATTGTGGGTCCAATGCACCAAGCTACAGCACTATTTCCCCTCAAAACGCCCTCGCGCAAACGCGCCTTCTTCAAATTTCTTAGCGACTTGTTTGTTCCACGGACTGGCACAGTTCGAGGCCACTAAGCCCATGGTTCGCGACTTTTCCAGATTCTTCCCTGTCAATATTTGTGTGCGATTAATACCCTGTGCTGCACAATTGTACCATTGCTCTCTTCGCTTCTTGCCAAGGGGGTTTAAACGAAGTACGACTGTACGACATCATTCGGCCCGTTCATTCGAGCCACGACCAATCCTTCTGCTTCACAGAATCACGAATTTCTTTTGTTAGCATTACGACGTAGAAGACTTTTCCTTGTCATGCACTGTACAGAGGAATATTCATAGGTGTTATCCCTTCAATGGGAACTTTGCGTGGTTAGAGCGAGGAGATCGGCGGTAATCTCAAAATGGTATTGGCTAAAATTGGTGGGGGTTTAGCAAAAGCGGGCATCATCACGACATGGTTAATGCAGCGGTGGCTCTTCAGCCAAGATTTTATTTTAATTGTCTTTGTCAAATATCAAGAGGAGGACACTCTTGTTTCGGCGGCTATACCTCTTCGTCCTCGTCTAGGATTCGAGGAGGCAAGCGCAGTCGTGGGTCTATTGACCCTTGGAAAGGAGAAAGACTTTCTCTTCCTGGAATGTTTCAATATTGATAAGCTCTAATTGGTAACGTGGTAATGGCCATGGGACCTAACGAGTGGCAGGTGGGACGAACAGGCAGTAGCCTTGTGTACCTTATTCTCAATGAGTCTTCGATGACATTCCCAATCTTCAAGCGCACCAGCCCAAAATTGGTTGAAATCTAGCAAACAAAAGAAACATGTTCATCCACATCATCATGACCTTCCTTTTTCATGTTTCTTTCTTTAAACGCCAGCGAAGCGACCGATTGCGACAGCGGCTCGCCAATTAACGGCCGAGCTTGTAACATCGCACCAACCGACTACCACATGACATTCTCGAATTCCACACCTGGTAACACAGGGTCTGCACAGCCTTGTACCTTATTTGTACGCTCTAGTCCTTTCATCACGCCATCTTCAAGCCTCGCACTTTATTCACTACAGGCTTTCTCGTGGTCTGCCAGGACTTGTCTCATCCCCATGGATCGATCCCAAAGCGCATTATGGTGATCTAGAAAACGCCATGTCTCATCCTACCCATTGTCCCGGCATGGTATCTGACTTTGAGGCCAGCGTCTCAATGGAGTTCGGGCATAAATGGTGGTGGCTGGCTTTGTAACCGGGATCTCGTCACACAATGGACGTGAGGGGCTGTGTTTTCCTTTGATGGTAACTAGATGCCTTTGTACGACAACAGGCGCGAGGGGCTCCTGCGAAAGGGCCTGTTTTAGTGATACCATGATTACGGAGTAGGGGGTTTGTCTGGTCCGATGCTGGCCTTATTGTGCGACGAGACGGCCTGGTCGAGATCTTGAGAAGCTGTCACATGTTGGTAGTCCGAGCACAAAGGCTGGCAAGATCGACAGCACAGCTGATCGTCGATGAAAGTAGCTCAGGAAGGTATGGTCCAAGGCTTCCTACACATAAATCCCCGCTCGGTCCAACCTCACGATGTCAGCTTAGATGTACGTCCTTTTCGTCTGGCCAAGTTGCCCTGCTTCTCCCATATACAGGTCGCCGAAATCACACCGCCTACCTGTTCAGCGTCAAAATTCGATCATCGAGATGCAGGGCGTAGGTCTCATGAGATGGGCAGAAGCGCTTAGGGCCAGTCACTGTTGCACGCGTGGGATATGCGGCGAATCTGCATCTCGGAAGATCTTGCATAACGGGCTGCTTACCATGCTATTCTCAGGCTTCTATTGCGGTCTTCCCCCACACCACTACAGCTGCGCATCTGGAACATGCGGCACGAGCCGACGCTTCAAGGTTGTTGAAAGCTTCACTGCATTGAAAGAGCTGTACCAGTTTTCTAGTCACGTCTCCAAACTCTTTTCCATCTGACACCTGTCCACACATCTCTGCTCCCAGCCCTACATACCCCTCTTCTACTTCTTCACAACACATGCATCCCTCCCAACTCTCGTTATCTCCCTCTCCGCTTTCTGGTCTCGCCTCTCTTCCCGTCACACAATGTCCACACTAGCCCTGCCACCGCCCCGTCTAGACACAATGCGGCAAGACACGACGAGACATGTGCCGTGCGAGACATCGGCTCCGACGACCTGGAATCTGGTCACCTGCAGAAGCGTATATCTGCATGGCCAGTCTCCTGCACACCAGCCCTCTTCGCCTACACCCGCTGCCCTAGACAAGCGGGGAAGTGTGTATGCTGTACCACGGGCCTGAAACTTGTTGGTATGCATGGGGTCAAGCGAGGTGGGGAATGGTAGCATGGTGTGTGCAATGGCGGTGGCGCATCATAGAGCAGCATTTGCCCCCGTCATCTGGCTGAAGGAGGCTTTTGTGGAGAAACTTGATGCATGCAGCGAGTCTTTGTGGAAGGGGAGAGTGGATGATAGGCGAGAATGGACCGACGAGGGCGAGGGGGGCAGTGCGCGTGCATACTGGGCTAGGAAAGAAAATTGCGTCACTTCGGGAGCTGGGATTATTTGCAGAATGGCTTGCAGGGTGTGATGGGGCGGTGTTTGAGGTATAACATGTAAGAGGTGGTGAGCTTGATAGAAGATATGTGGCCAAATAAGTCTGTTCTACTAAACAGTGGTCTATCTTCTCGTATGTTGGCTTTCAAGTTCACTTCTAAATCACTGTTTTAAGATGTAATCTATCACCTTCCAAAGTTCCTGTATTATGTCTCCCTTTCTGGCGTGTTACGAGTACTGTCCGTTCATATTCGAGTTCGCTGAACCTGGGCTATACGCCTTGATTCTCCCATTGATGTGTCAGAACCCGGACCTCACTACGTTGTTTGTCATTTATGGCTTCTCTAGTTACAGTTTTCTAAACACCAATCTTGGTTCCAAAGCCAATTCCGTAGATTAAGCCACTGATCAGGATGCTTGCTGCTGTGACTAGTGTTTTCGACATACCACTCAGCAGTATTGCCGTGGAAATCGACCTTTGTGTTAACGCCACTCAAGGCAAGCATCAGTGCAAGCTCAGGTTCTCCCTCGCGGATTGCTCTTATGAAGGGTGGCGGGTAGGGACTATTGACCACCATCGGGTTTCTATGGACCGCGCTGCCAAGAAGTACCCTTGTTGTCGCTTTATCTTTGCTCCCGATGGCATAATACAGTGCGGAGTTTCCTTCGCAATCTAGGTATGCGACATCACCGAGTGTAAATCGCTCCTTCTTGATCAGCATGTTACAGATCTTGGATGAACCGTTAGCTGCTGCATAGTGGAGTGGTAAATGCCCGTAGACAGTCCTCTCGTGTGGTTGCGCATCAGAGCGCAGTAATGCTTCTACCCCTTCTTCCCAGCTCCTTTGGCATGCAAGGTGCAGCAACGACCGACCAAGTATATCAGTCTTATTGATAATGTCTGGGCACAGGCCCTGTTCTAGCGTATATACATCTTGGCCGTTTAGCTTGGCTGGAGCGGAGTCCAGCCATTGGTGAACTGACGTTCGACCTAGGCAATCCGTCTCTGCTATTTCGGCATAAGCATATGTGCTGTAGATCTCAGGATGATAAAAGAGTCCCATTAATGCGAGATCTGGCGGATCGAATGGTTTCATAGTTGAGCGTGCCTTAGCCAAGATATCAACTTTCAACCTCTTGAGTGGATCGGTTTCATCCGTTATTCGAAGGGGGGACGTGGCCGAATGGATCTTGTCTTGAAAGTGTGTCACTAAACGACGTTGCCGAGCAAAAAATTCCCCAGTCATATCACCGTGATGCTTGAGTTCTTCAATGTGCTTTTGATCGCGCGTTGAATTGCAGATAAGACAGCCGCTTTCGTAGGTGACAGTTGAGAGAAGGTGCTCCGTCAGAGTTGACAATGCTGACGATGTCGGTGGGCAGCTATTGTGGCTTCCATTGGTGAATGGCTGTGTTGAGTCTCTGAATAAAGAGTTGCCTAGAACTTGGTGGAATTGGTATAGACCTTTGACACCTGGACTTCGATGTACGTTGCTACGTCTAGAATGATTTGTCCATGAATCCTCGAAAAACTTCCTCACATCTTGGTCTAAGATGCGAAGTTGCTTCAAAGCCATGCTGATGATTTTGTAATAGCTTAATCTAAAGATCCTGAGGCGCCATGAGCGTCAGTCTTGAGGGTCTATCACCAAGCTCTCTGTCATCCCACCTTGCACTTACCAGTCATTCAGGTCTCTCTCAGTTCTTGGAGGATCAGAGATCTCCATAGTATTCTCTTCTAGAGGCCTTGAGAGCAGTGGTGCATGCTTGGTCTTTCGCTCGACTCGTCTTCCCTCTGAGCAGGGAAAATCTCTGTGAACACATCGATCGCACTTTGCGGGCCATACTCGCCGTACTGGTGTGCACTGTCTGTTCTTAGATGGTAGGCAGAGTTTAGAAACAATAAAGAGTACAAACTTTTTTTCTGTCCAGCCGACATCGACTACATTTCACAAGATCTAATTTTCGTCGCTTCTTTTCCACAGTTCTAGGAAACGTGCTGTACGAAGCATTGTGGACAATGTCATACGATCCAGGGTGATCGCCCATGTAAACGTTAAAATCATAATCGGCCTCCATATTGCTGGATGAACCACAGAGAGTTTGTTGGAGTTTAGTTCTCCGGATATTCTGTTCCTTGACAAGGCTGAGACTCAATAGAGTAAACAAAAGATACTTTGGATCCTTGTTCTAGCAGCGACTCATTGAACTTTATACCGAAAGGCATGCAAGAATGAACTCGTTTCACTCCCTTCTGAGCATTTTGAAAAGCGACGAAGTGCGATGCGGGGATGTGTATCTGTACGCAAAGCAATCGAAAGCGATGAAGTGCGACAAAGCGCGAGTAAACGCGATATGGGAGGACGAGTTTGGATGCGCGACCTGGCGCAGGCTTGCCCTCAGCCTCCAATGAAGGTCAGCTAAATAGCCAAGGTGGCGCGACCTTGCAGCGCGGAGGACGGGTGTTGGTCCGCACCGCTGGTTCCAGACCTGGAATAAATCAAAACGGTGCAGCCGAGGCTGCTGCCGAGGCTGCTGTCTTTGGACCGAGAGGATGAAGAGAACTCGAAAGACCATCTCTCAGCCTTCGTGACGATTGCATACGGCGTGAACGCAAAATCTAGCCATTTCCCGCAAGGCTGAGAAGCTGACGAAAACAAATGTTACTGAGCTCTCACAATTGCTATGATTGGAAAGTATTCAAAAATGTAGAAGCACAAGAGAGTTCAAAAGAGGAACATTAAGTGATCAAGATGATAGATGGAAACGTAGGTTTTGTGAAAATGCAAAAAAAATCTATAAAAGGAGTTTGTTTGCTACGAAAGACTTTTTACATCAAGTTGTTGAAAAGTGTCTACGGATGATCGGAGGGAAAGTCCTATCAATCATTTTCGATTAGTAGCTCATAGTCTTTACATAGAGACTAGAGTTCCCATAGCGCATATAAGATTTGTGAGGCGAGTTAAAATCATGCCGTGCCACCGATAAACGATAGACGATGTGTCATAAGAAATATGGAGGGTACTATACTTTATATATTCTATACTTCTAGCACAAAGAGAAAGATGTTAGTACTCCGATGCACTAAGTTTCGTGGACTAGCGTATATAGCTATGTAGGAAGCCCAATGGTTGAAACATTTGGCTTTACGGGGTGATTAACGGAGAGGGTAGGGCATTTAATTTAGTATGTATACGATTATAAAGACATTTGGCTTCAGAAAGCTGGTAAGTTACAATACTCTCAGCACATAACTTGGATTCACCTTCCACCAATCCGATACTGTGATTCCCCAATTTATATGTGATCTCGCAAGTCCTATACGCGCTAATGGAAATACAGATCTTCACATTGTCTCGCACTGATGAATGTTTCCAGTAAACTCCCGTCCATGGCGCCATTCACATAGCATTCGCCAACAACATAACAAATTGGAGACCCAGCGAGTTTCTTCGCTTCTGGAGACCGGTCAATACGGACGACAAACGGTGTTTGTGCTCCTCGGAACAAGTAAACCCAGTCGCCTTCTGTTAGCGAGCTTGCTGCTCCCTCGACTCCCGCTTTCGTTTCTGGCGGAAATAACGCCAAAAGGCCGCGCTGCTTCGACCTAGCCCACTCTGTTCCTGGCCTTGGTGTGCCGAGATTCACAATACCAAAACGACGATGGGTGGCCGTCTTCACCAGGAAATGCTTGAAAACGACGCTTGCATGCTCGCTGCCATATTTGAAGAACTTTGGATCGCCAGACGGGTCGTATTCCTCCTTCACCCGGTCGAAACCACGAAGTTGCCATTTCTTTAGGCCAAGTTCCCGGGCAAGTGAATAACGAAAAAGAAGATAGTAAAAGAGGAATGCTGGGGAGGCTTCGGAGTCGGCCATGTCGCGGTTCCCAATCAGGGTCCTCCAAAACGCATTGTGCACAGTTCCAAGCTCAGGTTCATTGATTGCACGATCCATGGCCAGCAGTTCCGCATTTTCCAACCAGTTATGAAGATCTGCTGCATGTTCGGGATGAGCGAAACGTTCTTCAAAGACAGGGCTGAGCTCGACTACTTGACCGATCGCAGCGCCGCTCATATACACCCGTCCTTCGCCGCTACCGTGGAGATCGATCCGGGTTTTATATGCCGTTCCGGCACGGTACATCTTTGTTTCGTCAGGGTGCCAGAAACTCACTGCCTTTGGCGGACTAGATAAATCTGGGACAAACGAAGGCAGATTGTTCAATTTCCTCGGGGAGCCAATGCCCGCAACAGACATGATTTGCAATGAGCCCTTTTGGTAGAAGATTGATTCTGTCCATTTCGTGAGAACGTTTTGTATGTCGACTTCGTAGTCTGGTTTGAGATCGATGTACTCCACAATGTCTGAGGAGATCCCAATCAGGGCATAGATCTTGTCGTGTGGAATAGTTGCAGCGCGCCTTGCACACCATATAATGTTCGTCTCCATCGTCCTAAATATTCCCGATGGGTCTTGTCCGTTTTCGATTTTGCGAAGTCTTTCTCTTCTGGAATCATCCATTTGCTTAATAATGTCGAAGCCTTGGGGTAGTCCAAACATGTTATGGTCGTAGATATTCTCGCCCGGCCTCATCATTACAAGATCGGCAAAGTCAATAGCTTTTGGAAGAATGCAATGGTTGACCAGGGCGACCCAGTCAATATTGCGGTGCCCATAAGCGATCGTTACCTTCTTTGCCATGACTATCTCTTGAAATACCCAAATCCGATTGAAATAGGGGTGACATAGGACATTCAACATAGCAATGCCACCCGGCGATCTGAGTTTCGTCATCATTGTACCTCTCAGCTCTGACACCGGCCGATCTGACTTGAGATGAGCGAAGACAACCTCATATAAATGCCAGATGAAGTCTGCCGCTAAGTCTGGGTCAACTCGAGGAGGGGAGAGCCAGATGACGACTTCAGAAGCCTTTTCGTATATGTTTCTCATTAAGAGCACCTGGGAGCTTTTTTCGGTGAGATCCTCTTGATTTATACAGATAGCATCCAGCCAAATAACTCTGGAAACGTGTCGGAGTCGCAGTTCGTGTAAGGCATTACGGCTGTTGCCCATCGTATCAAATGACTTGCCATCAATCCAGATCTGGTTCTTTACATTTGGATCACCCCAAGTGTAAGAAATTGCTTCATACTTTGGGGCATAGTCGAGATTTACATGTAGGAGGATGCATTGTATGGGAATAGCTCCGTATCCTGGGAGCAGCTGTAGGAGGCGTATTTCCCTTTGCGGGTCTCGAAGCGGTTTGTAAATCGAATTGCCCATGTCCGAGGGGCGTCAACAATGAAACTTGTAGGATCGCTATTGATAAGTATGGTGTTCTTTTCTGATGAGGTTATGAGATGAAGTCTGAGTGGCTGCTCAGGCTTCGAGTTGATCAGGTGCCCAAGTGCGCAGCCACAAGGCCACCCGTGAGAAAGTACCTGAACTGTTGAACAATAGAACTAATCACAAAGAGTAAGCTTGGGAGGAGAGATCAATTGGAACGGTCCTGCATCCAATATAACAGAATAGTGTTGTGTGTCATATGTGGTCTGGGCAGCTGAACTCTGAAGCTCTTTCGCGGCGTTAAGCTCAGCCGTGATCACGGAACATTAGGTCTAGACCACCAAGCCAAAACTGCCCAGACCGAAATCCGATAGAGCTCATACTTTTATGAGCATCAGAGAATACATAGAATCTCCATAATAGTGGGATAGGTTAGCAGGACACCATCGTCTTACTATAAACTCTAGCTGAACAATGGTCCTAGCCTGACTGGCTCATCGCGGCTGGGCAAGAAAGCATAGCAACACGATGAACAGGGGAGGGGCAACGGGCAAACACTCATGTTTCTACAATTATCAGAGATGACATGTGACTCTACAAGAGATAATGCAAAGCTTTAGAAGGCTATTGTGCGTCGAAATAACCAAGAGAAGACGCAGCCAATGATCGACTTCGGCTTAAAAGTACACAAATATAGTCAACAGTAAACTAAAAGGATAATACTTGAGATTAGAAAAAAGAAGAGAAAAGTAGCATAATACATACTGACTTATATAGGCCTTGGCCTTAACTAACTCTTGAGAAATCCTTCCAAGGATCCGCATCTATCCAAAGGCTAAGGTCTTCATGAAATCCCAATTCTCTCGCAGTACTGAAGCCTCGAACACCAGGATTGGCATTGACTGACAGTTCGATTCGCCTCATTGGCCTTCGCCTGCCCATAGTCCCATGAAAACTCGAAAGTACGCGAGCGGCTTCTGTATGCTGCTTCTTTAGAGCATAGTATACAGCTGTTTGTCCTTGTCCATCCACGCGGGCTTCGTCAACTGTGGCATGCCCGAGCAGTAATTTACACATCTCTGCAGATCCGTTAGCTGCAGCGTAATGCAAAGGCGAAGTACCGTAAATTGTCGTAGCTACGGGGTCTGCTCCAAGCTTCAGAAGTGCCTCAACTCCTTCCATCCAGCCATTCTGGCATGCGATATGTAGTGGTGATCGACCAAGGATATCCCGTGTGTTTATGGCTAATGTTGTAGCCGTTCTTAGATTTCGGGGCTGTAGCAGGTCCAGGTCTGCCTGACCAGGATCGCGTGACATGGCGTCCAGCCAGCAGTGCATATTGGTTCGCCCAAGACAGTCTTGCTGCTTCTCTCCACATGTAAAGAGGTGAGCTCCAATTGCGTCGGGATGGTAAAGGCCAATTTGCGGGCACATGGTCGCTGCTTCGTGCATCCCAAGTAGTTCTAAGCTGTTGTGCGCTCGAAGTATAAACGCCGCAGACAGGCCTCTATAACGAGCTAGCTCATGGCTTACTAAACTCTTGTTGCTTTCGAGATGTGTCGTATGATTATCAGCATCAAAATGCTTGACCAGACGATACTGCCGGGCCAAAAACTCATCATAGACACCCTGCATTTGCTCAAGGGTTTTCATGAGTTTTTCTTGATCTGATGGAATGCAAACAGGACATGTTCTTGTCAAGGATTGGGTCGTCAAAACTTGGGCTGACAGGTCGGATAGGAGTGTTACTGGCAAGTGTGGAGTGTGTTGATTGATGGTCAGTAGTTTCTTTGTGAACTTGAACATCATCGTCTCCAATTGTTCATAGAAAGATTGCAGGAAGAGTTCGCCTTCTCCGATCTTGACAACTGTGTGCCGAATGTCAAAAAAAAGCTTTGTGGCGTTCTCCTTTAAAGTTCGAAGACGATCCGTGGCCATTGTTATGTTCTTGTGATATGTCAAGAGCATATGGCCGTGACGTAGATGATCCTTAAGGCCCTGCATCTGGATACTGTTCGTAGCTGCGCTGGTAGGTAGGGATGATCTTTCTGGTCTGTGTTTACTTCCGCGATCTACTCGCCTGCCCTCCGAACAGGGGTGGCCTTTTACGATACAGCGGTTGCACTTGGTCGGCCACACTCGACGTGTGGGAAGGCACTTCTGTTTATCCATCCGGCATCTTTCGCACTTCACGAGGTCCAATTGGCGTTTTCGCTGTGTTCGAAGGCTTCCACGTTCAGCGTCCTGGGAAGAATTCGACCCGAATTCCGTCCCAATAGAATTGCTAGCCATTGGTAATTGAAGGGAACTTAGTGAAGTTACTACTGTTGAAGTTTGAAAGTGTAACACCGCCTTTAGATTCCTGTGGCTAGACAAACCGGTGAAGGCTGCGCACCCATAAAGCCTGCTAAAGTCCGTGGCGCCGGGGTTTTCGAGCCGATATGCTACCAGCGACCCCCTGTCCAAATAACAGTAGCCTGATGTTCGCGAGGAGGAAGAACAAAGGACTGTCAGATCGATGCTTGAAACGGATGCCAAAATGTAAAATGCGAAAAGGTGCGACGGATGAAGGTCATGTAAGCTGCAGCGTAGTTGGATGATACGAGATTCTGCGGCTGTGTTGCGCACTTTATCGCACTTCTTTAAGGTGGCCAGCCCGGCTTATCGCATTTGTTCGCACTTTCACGCAGGCGTTCTGACATTTGGACATTTTCGGGCCGCGTTCCCCACACCCATAAATTGTAGCTCAGAACAGCATATATGCGTCGCATTGTATCGCACCTGGCAGAAAATTCGGCCCGTAGCAGGAGCACCTCATGGCACCTTTTGGCAGCGTTGCTGCGCATCGCACGAAATCGCACATTGTCGCTGTGATGTTGTTTGTCGCGGTTCCCACCATAATGTATAAGATGGCTTCAATCCTGCTCTTTTGCAAATGTATCGAAATCATTGTCCTTTTGTCTTCTGACATACTTTCATCTCAAAGTCTGTCGAGACCCCACATTAGTAACAATTCAACTCGATACTTGGACTCTACCTCGACTGGGTACAAGTTACCCCAGCGTTGGATCCCAGGAGACAATCATGGACGTAGCATTGACTGTTCCAAGTTCGACACCCAATACAGCTCAAATATTCATTGTTCCGGAATCATCTGATTCTACAATTGTCTTTGGTATATTCGGATTGTGTGTTGGTATCGTCGTTGCCATTCTCCAGCTTCGACTAATGCGGCGGCGAAAACGCATGCTTGATGTCTTTGAGCTTGCGTGAACAAGTGAGTAGTACAATTCGAAACGCCAAACAGACATCATGCTCATAATTCAAGCGAAAGACGGTGAGGGTACACAGATCGGAGTCTCGTGTCACTCTTTGGGGCGCATCTGTTTGGCAAGTAGAAAGCCCAAGAGCGCTTGACTGCGTTGAAGAGGTACTTCCATTGCGGCTAAGTGGTGGAGAGCTAGAGCTGCAGGCGATGTCCAGAGTGATACGATAGAAGTGGATTAATATGCCCATCATGACCTCACCAAAGTAGGCAGATGGAGGATCGCCGTCCTGGCGCCGGGGTACAGGACCAAACGAAGATCACCTCGCAGCTGGATCTGAAGGTACATGAATTGATTAGCCGCCTAGCAGACGTGGGCCAACATTAATATATCCCGAGAAAACCAATTTCGGGCTTTATACGCAAGGCACAATGAACACAGTGAGGTCTATGGCAGTGTTTTGATCATACTCTAAGTTGCGTGGGAGTCGGAACCGCAGCGACTGGAAATGCCATGGTGGAGAGGCTTACGCGCCACCGTTGTGGAATGCACGAGTGTCACAAATACTGCATGAGCTGATGACGAATGGGATGCGTGGAATCCATAAGGCTGAGGTGTGGAGGTTGGGATGTGGGATAACGTCGATCAGCTTCGATGGGTTTCTTAGTTGCCGCATGTCCACCTTTTCTTGGCACAGGCGGCTTCACGTTCGTCATCTTCCAGGAAAGCACGAGCATGAACCCCTCCCCAGCCACCACGTTTCCCTTCTGTTTCTCTGCGACGACCGCAGTCGGCTGCATCGTCTTCTCTTCGGTACAGCGGCTGTGCATGCCTCGCGCGTTGCGACCGCCTTCACTTGGTTTTGTTTGAAGATAGCGTCAGGCTTATCAATCCAACCACCAGCCATAAACACCGCTTTTGACTGCTAAGTCGCTGCCGGATACCCTTCGCTTCTGTGTACATATTCTTGCAGCGCGCCCGCCTGTAGCCTTGTCATACTTTACTTGCACCGCTTGCGGCCTGTTACACCAAGCATCGTCATCATCAAGGACGTGCTTTGTTTCACATCTCACTCATACACCACCACCGACACTCGCTGCTCTAGACGTCCACAGCATACTCACGCATCTCCTCACTCAAGGCGATTATACCCACATACACCATGTCTCTCACCGACTCGGAGGTTGAGCTGGTCAGCTCGCAACTTCAGCGTGAGAACAACGACATCCCAGAAGAGCCAGACATGGTCTTGTCATCAGACGTCGAAATCGGTCAGACGTTCGCACCTCCACCACGAATCGCCGCCCGCTTCTACCGGCATGCGAACAACCGCCGCAAGTCCTCCGCTACTTCATCGCGCCGCAACTCGTTGTCCTCGACGCACTCGCACACGTCAAATCGCTCCTACCGAAACAACTGCCAGAGCCACCATGTAGCCCAGCACCTCCGCCGTGCATCCATCCTAGAGGACCGGAAAGCAAGGCTAGCAGACCGGGCAGCTCACGCTGAGCAAGTACGCCTGCGTGCTGCGACAGCTAAGGCTACCACCCGGGTTTCGAACAGTGAAGAGAGAGCCTTGGCAGCACAACAGGCACGCGAACGGCATCTGGCGCAGGTCGCAGCTTCTTGCGCCGAAGAAGTAAGGAGGGCCAAGAAGATTGCCGAAGATATGAAGGAGCGCAAGGCTGCTGAAGAGCGCAGATATCGAGTGGAGATGGAGGAGAAACTGGCAGAAGCAGAGAAGCGCCGTCTGGAGTACAAACGCAACCCCCGAAGACCGAGAACAGCCAGCTCACCCCCCGCCGGTGCCAAACCAGCAGCTGATCGACCAGCTGTGACTTCAGAAGTAGCTGCGAAGCGAATACAATCCGCGTGGAGAGCCAGGAGCCGGAAGAACATTGTGCATACCTGGCTCAAGCTTGGATTGTCTATTGAAATGGTCAGTGAAACTAGTTTCGAGGTCATAACAGTTCTGCTCGCGGAGGAGAAATTGCTCAAGGCCACCGAGAAGATCATGACGCTGTTCGTTCTCCTGCCAGATCCAGACCCAGCGTCGCGCAGCGCAGCGGTGAGGACCTTTCTTTCTGCGTACCTCATTCTGGGACACCCTGCACAGGTCTTCAGTCGGGATGGCGACCAGGAGCAGGATCTCATCACCAAAGCCAAAGACCTGGTAATTTCCTTCGAGTCTGCCCTGGGAAAGTTGACAACGTTCAACTTCTACACACCCTCACCCACTCGGACAGAGACTGTGTTGCTAGCTCATGGTGCTTTCCTTACCGCCTTCAACGACTGGAAGGCTCGGGATTCTTCAGCCCTGGTGGAAACCATGGTTGCTTCATTCGTGAGCCTTGATGAGATCTGGCAGAGTGTAAAGGATGCAACTGTCGATGAGGTTGCCAACGAGTATAGGAACGGCATTCGAGATAACCAGGCCATTCTGCTTAGCAGGATTAAGAAATTGGCCGGACCTGACAAAGCTTTGATCTTGATAAGGAAGGCTATACGCGAAAGCCGGAGGTCAAAGCCGAAGAAGAAGCCTGCCGGAGAGACGGTACGCCCACGACTGGCTGTCAACTCCACGCCAGATGCTCAAAACTCAGCTGTGAGTGCTGCCGTTCAAGCAGAGGCAGCCTCAGAATTAGCAGCTTCTGGTAACGAAACCCACCATAGTCCCGCAACACAAGGTCATCAAGCCCAATCGCTCTCCAAAGTCTTCACTGTTGTTCCGGATAACCGCATTCTTGTTCATGAGCTCTCTATTGACAAAGAGTATCGCATCGACTCATCACCTACTGCTGATTTGAGGGATGCTCTGAACCGTGAGCTTTGCAACGCCATGCAAGAAGGCTTTCAAAACGGTGACAGCGCACATTGGACTGCTGCTATGGCACAAAACATTTGTGCGAAGCTATTACGGCTGTTGAAGACGGGCAACTCGATGCATACACTCATCTCCGAGACACTAGACCCCGAGCTTATCAGCAGACAATGCAGTCAGGGCCTCTTTTCTTATGGGAAGTTCTTTGGCTTCATCGCGAACATCCTTCCAAAGCTCTGCGCGCCATTTCGGGACGCTCAGGTCCAAGCGCTAGCTGATGAGCTACAAGAAGAGGGTGAATTGCCCGAGATGATTGAGAAACTTTTCAAGCTCTTACACGTTATCGATCTTCTGTCATTAGACTACTCCAACTTCCTTCTAATGAATGCGGCACCAACGCTGATTAAAGAAGCAACTGGGTACGAGCAAAGAATGTTCGCTCAAGACCTTGAGGAGGGAAAGATCACCTTAGATCGGACACGCAGGTGGTGGCACAGCGCTGCTGTCAATATGCATACTGAAGCCGATCGTCGGGATCCTTGGAGCCAAGCAAATCCGATCAATCGTCCGACAGCACATAAGATTTACGCAAGAGGCCTCATCGACCTCGCAATTGCGACCCCACCTCTTCGCGATTCTGAGCTACCTGAAACGCTCGAGCTCGATCGCGCCCGTATCTCTCGCATCCGTGAAGACGCCCTACGAATCACCACCATTGGGGGCATTCTGCTTACAGCCAAGAGCCTTCTCAAGCGCGATGTGCGGTCGCAGTGGAAGCCTCAAGCGAGCAAGATGTGGTTGGTACTCAAGGATGGATATCTCAAGGACCCTTCAACACCAGCAAAGATCACATCGCTACTCGAGTCATCACACAATATGCCTGCATCGACACGCGCCCAGCTCTCATCCACGGTCACACGCCTTTTGACTCAAGCTGAGTCAGGCAAGTTGACCGACCCGGTTCTCAAAGTCCTCTTCCAGCGCCTTAAGACGCACATCTTCAATCGTGTGTCGGCTAGTAGCTCTGGCGAGCGTGTGCGGGCGGCAAGCACAGCGACGGAGGGCTTAGCCACAACTGGACTACCAGAATTTGTGTCACAGGTGGCGGAGATCTGCGAGCAACTTGGTAGGGTTGGTGACGTCGACCGCAAGTCTCACGGCAAATGGTACGAGGAGATTGCTGAAGAGATGGAAGGACTGGGAGTCGAGGGTGAGGACCTGACAAGGAGTTCAAGTGCAGAGTCTGCAACTGCAGGGTCAAGCTCGTCCTCATGAGTGTGCTCGATATTATTGTTTTCGATATTGTGTGATTGGATCGATGATGCGCTTTTTCGCTTTTTCAGGTTTTTCATTCTTCACATCCATACTGTTAGCCTTTTCTTACTCATCATTTGGCAAGGCGTTTGGTGGCGGTACGGCATTGGCGGGGGTTTTGTTAGTGCATGGAGAATGCTTTGATTTTGTAAGGTTCGCGATCGATATACCATATGATCGTTGATGACGGTCCTGCTAGAGGAGAATGCTATGTATACATGGGCTTGATGCCTGATATCCTTCAAAATATCCGAGACATTCGAACCACTTTGGTGATAGCCTTCCTATTATGGCTTGAGAATCCCCCACAATCGCATCATCGTCCTGGCGACGGCCATTTCTGGCCCAATGACTATCTGAGTCACTGAGACATGACTTTGTCAACTTTGGCCAAATTGGACCGAGTTTCCCTATTCTCCATAACCTAGCACGAACAATTTAGATTTATCAGAAATTGGCCGTAAAATTCCCGCTTCTATTTGGGAATCTTCAAACAGAGAAGGGCGTAGGCGGCCCTTCTATAGCATCAAACTATTGGTCTCTCAGAAAGCTCACGCAGTATGCGAAACAATGATCCAATAGTTTCCTCTGCAGCATCTCCTTTGCCCCACAGTCGCAAGGAGAAGCAAAACTTCTCTAGCCAGGTCCCTTGAGTCAAAGCAAACTTGGCCAATCCAGCGTTACTCTGTGTTTTGAACTTGCTAGGCAAACATAACATGGCAGGAGACCTCCGCTCAACCGTGAACTTGTCCAACAAACCTTCTTCTTCAAGAAGCACCATGACGAGGAGATTATATATAAGTCTGTTTGAGAGTGGTATGCTGAAGTTCTCGGCTGCATGCTTCAGCTTGGAATCAACGATGATAGACAATGCAGTGCCCTGACGCTGTCCGTCTATATCCTTTCCTAATATAAGGTATTGCAGTCCCCTGATAAGTGTCCGACGCATGTTGCTGAGTTGTTGAAAGGGCGTACCCACGAGGCAGGCAGGGCAGTTGCACACAAAGCGCAACTCTCGATGACGGTCGCTACTTATCCTGCTTTCGAAAGCTGGGCTGTAACAGAATAAAATCTCTTCCCCAGCGGTAATGTCTCTGATCGCAAATCTTGTAATAAATTCATCAGGAATGTCTGGTATCTTAGAGTTAGGCAGACACGAGTGATTGAATCTGGATTGAAGCAAGAACAGGCCATGTCCCTTATCTCGGATACCTGGGCGGCCCGGAATCATAAACGAGTTTTCGGCAAATGCTTCTCTCATACTCAGAAATTCGGTAGTGGCGTTGTTTCTGAGACATAGGAATAGCCGTTTATGGGGCGGCGGTAGCTGCTTAAAGGCTGCCAGGATGTCTCCTTCGGTAATCATTTCGTGAGGCTTCGGGATGACGAAGAGCGGCTTCTCTTTCAAGATGATGGACCCACACGCAATGTTTCGTGTGGCAAATGCGCCCCATCCTTTCCCTGGTGAGGGGCGCAACTCAAATGGTGCATCATCAGGAACCTTGAACATACGATAGGCTAGTTGGGTGAGCGGACGATAGGGGCTTGAGGAGGTAACTTCCTTGTTCACGTACGATGCTCTTGGTGATTCTTCTTTGGCCTCATTGCTGGTATATGGGATGATGGGCCGATGAGAATTATCTTGGTTGTGAATCGTGATTGAATGGAGTATCGTTCAATCAACATATCGGCATCGATGTCGTTTTGTGCCGCTCTGAAGCACGCGAGCATGTCGTGCAACGTTTCGGTGTGCTGCAACCAGCAACTTCATGGAGTTGTTTTCGTACTTTGAAAAGACAAAAACGTAGGGACACCCATTAGGAACTGCTCGTTGTCCGTTCATTCAATCGTCGTTGCTGGTCGAACCCACAAGCACCGGAGAACAGTTTATATTGGAAAGGGATGTTCTTTTGTTGTAGCCAATTTGACTTGGGAACTGTTGTTTGATATAATGTTCTTGAAGCAAGAGCTTTTCGCGCATAATGGCGCTGTGTACTTTGATCAGGGGTATTCAAAGTGCAAATGAGGAGATTAGGCACTATCAGTTGAAATATATTACAAATCCGAGTAGGTGTCGATTAGAGAGGAAATCTTTGTGTTAAAATCTGTGTGTTACATATATTGATGGAAGAATGTTGGCCTGCGTATACATTGCCGCTTGAAGAGATGTCGCCCGAGTGGTTTTTGCTATACGTTGAAAAGTGCAAAGAACTGTACGTATCGAGAGTAACACACGAGGATATGGTTTTGAAGAGCTGCAATAATACATCGCCCTGTGGGCCACATGCTGCTAGTTCCCAGATGTTTACTCATAGCTAAGTAGAAGAGGCCTAGTTTGGACAAGGCATCCTGGAAATGTTCTAAACTTTGGTAAACCATGGATTTGAAGAGAACCGGCTGGAAAGTGTTTGGGCTCTTCGGTGAAGCTGATGTATACGGTGTTTGTTGATCTTGGACTCGGTACATAATGGCAAAGCAAATCATAGGCGACTAGCCCAACGCTAGTGCTTGTCTCGGCACGGCTTGCAAACGCGCTTCATCCACGCTCCCCGTGCCTCTTCCAACGACGTCAGCCCGGAAGCTTTTACTACAGCAGCTCGCTGGCCGGACAGCCTTGCTTAGAGTTCAGCGACCGCCCAGTTCAATCCACCCCACGACCCTTTCATACTGGGTGCCCGCACACCTCCCTGCCACCCACCTGCCCCACCATCGTCTTCGAACACCTCTGCAAAGCAGCGAATTTGCGCGCGCTCCACTTACCCCCTCCCAGCGGCGCTTTTACGGACACAAACTGAAGTTCCGGCTTCTCTTCAGCTTTTGGAATACATAGACAGCACCTAGGCTGATTGGGAGCACTTCCCGCCGCGCAGCAGCCCGCCATGTCCTTGTCCGTCGAAGAGCTCGACGCCACGGTGCGCGCCTTCTATGAGGGTCGCGGCGATACAGTATGTGCTTTACGGATCCCATGCTATCACATAGGGTCAGAATATAGCTGACATATGGGTTTTCACAGCAAAAACAAGCTCAAGCTACGTTGAACCAGGTAAGCCTTGTGTAAACACAGTCGCTCTACGTCCAACCGGCTTACACCACGACAGTTCAAAGAGAACCCGGATGCATGGCTTCTTGTCGATAAGATCCTTTCAGATGCACAGTATCCGCAGACCAAATGTGAGTCGTGTTTCTTCCAGGGAGGCTAGGCTGGCACACCGCTAACTTTGAGCAGATCTCGGGCTACAAGTTCTTGACAATGTCATTATGACAAGATGGAAGGTGCTACCTCGAGACCAGTGTCAAGGTAAGCATGGCAAGCCCCATGGACTGGCTCACTACTGATTCAACTAGGTATCCGCCATTTCATCGTGAACTTCATTATCCAACTCTCGAACGATGACGATAGCCGCCGCACCGATCGCACGCTCCTCAACAAGCTCAACCTGGTCCTTGTGTCCATTTTGAAGCAAGAGTGGCCTCACAACTGGCCGACTTTCATCAACGAGATTATAGCATCATGTCACAGTAGCCTGGGCCTGTGCGAGAATAACATGGTCATCCTCCGACTACTGTCCGAGGAGGTCTTCGACTATTCAGAAGAGCAGATGACATCGCAGAAGCGCAAGGACCTCAAGCAGAGCATGTGTGACGAGTTCACCTCCATCTATCAGCTCTGCTCAGAGGTATTACGAACCGCTACCGAGGCTTCTCTTATCAAGGCGACCCTGGAGACACTACTGCGCTTCCTCAACTGGATCCCTCTTGGCTACATCTTCGAGACCCCTCCCAGCGGCCAGAGCCTTATCGAAACCCTACGAAGCCGGTTTCTCGAAGTGCCCGACTTCCGTAACATCACCTTGAAGTGCCTGACAGAGATTGCGGGCCTTCATACAGAGCCTGCTTATGATGACAAGCTTGTCGAGATGTTCACAGAAACGCTGACCGCAATATCGAAGATTATCCCTCTCTCGCTGGATTTGAAGAGCACATACTCGTCGAGTAATGGCCGAGACCAAGAGTTCGTGCTCAACCTTGCACTGTTCCTCACCAACTTCTTCACCATGCACTTGAATGTCATCGAGAATTTAATGAACAGGGATTTCCTCACGCATGGTCATTTCTACCTCATCCGCATAAGTCAGATCGACGACCGTGAAATTTTCAAAATCTGCCTGGAGTACTGGACAAAGCTTGTTTCCGAGCTCTACGATGAGATGCAAGCACTCCCAATCACAGATATGAACCCTCTGCTAAATATGGGTATCCCCGGAAACGGTGCCCGTGAGTTGGCGAATTACCCATTACGCAAAAACAAATATACAGAGATTCTGTCCAATCTTCGAACAGTTATGATTGAAAAGATGGTCAGGCCCGAAGAAGTTCTCATTGTTGAGAATGATGAGGGCGAGATCGTCCGCGAATTCGTCAAAGAGAGCGACACAATTCAGCTTTACAAGTCTACCCGCGAATGCCTAGTCTTCCTCACACACTTGGACGTAAATGACACGGAACAAATCATGTCCGAGAAACTCGCGCGCCAAGTTGATGGTTCCGAGTGGTCGTGGGCCAATTGTAATACCCTTTGCTGGGCCATCGGATCTATCTCTGGCGCCATGAACGAAGAAACGGAGAAGCGATTCCTCGTCACCGTCATCAAGGACCTCCTAGGCCTCACCGAGATGAAGCGAGGAAAAGACAATAAGGCTGTCGTTGCTAGCAACATTATGTACATTGTCGGCCAATACCCCCGATTCCTCAAGGCCCACTGGAAGTTCCTAAAAACAGTAGTCAATAAACTTTTCGAATTCATGCACGAGACGCATGAGGGCGTTCAAGATATGGCTTGCGATACCTTCATTAAGATCGCGAACAAGTGCCGACGGCACTTTGTTGCACTTCAACCTGGCGAGACAGAGCCGTTCATTGACGAGATTGTACGCAATTTAAGGAAAATTACTGCGGACCTCTCGCCTCAGCAAGTCCATACATTCTACGAGGCTTGCGGATACATGATCAGTGCTCAAGGACAGAAGAGCATGCAGGAGCGCTTGATTCATGATTTAATGGCTTTGCCTAACTCTGCTGTAAGTGTTTCACGCACAAAGGACTATAGATCATGCTAATACAGATGCAGTGGGACAGTATCATCAGCCAGGCGAATCAGAACCCAGCCTGCCTGCAGGACTCCGAAGTCATCAAGATCGTCGGCAACATCATGAAGACAAATGTCGCAGCATGCGGTTCTATTGGATCCTACTTCTACCCCCAGATCGGCCGGATATACTTCGACATGCTAACGATGTATCGGGCAAGCTCACAGTTGATCGATGAAGCTGTGCAGCGAGAAGGTGAGCAGAACTTCACTTCAATGGAGTCTACCTACTGACAATTGTAGGCAACATTGCAACAAAGATGCCGAAAGTCCGTGGCCTCCGCACAATCAAGAAAGAGATCCTGAAGCTTATCAACACATATGTTGAAAAAGCTGATGACTTGGAGATGATCCATAACAACATCGTGCCCAAGCTGCTCGAAGCGGTTTTGATTGATTACAAGAATAATGTACCTGATGCGCGCGAGGCAGAAGTGCTGAATGTCATGACCACGATCATCAACAAGCTACATGTACGTTGGAGACCTAACCTGAGCAAGCACATGGTTGGACTCGCTCAGCCGCCACCAGAACAGCCGCTGACCATTCTACAGAGCATGATGGAAGACCAGATTATCAATATTATGGACAGCGTCTTCGAGTGCACGCTAGACATGATCAACAAGGACTTCTCAGAGTACCCAGAGCATCGTGTGGAATTCTTCAAGTTGCTCCGTACGATCAACCTTCGCTGTTTCCCTGCACTACTAAGACTGGACGCACGATCGTTCAAGTTCGTCATTGACTCATGCATGTGGGCCAGCAAGCACGACAATCGAGAAGTCGAGAGTGCGGGCCTATCCATGTGTTTTGAGCTGGTTTCTAACATGTCCGATACCGACGAACAGACATGCAATGCCTTCTTTCAGACATTCTTCACAACCATTTTGCAGGACGTCTTCTTTGTCGTTACTGACAGTGACCACAAGGCTGGTTTCAAATCTCAGTCGATGCTACTGGCGAAGATGTTCTGGCTTGTCGATTCAGACAAGCTTCGAGGCCCAATCTATACTTCACCGGATATGGCAGCTGCGGGTACACCAAACCGCGAGTTCCTACGGAATTTTGTCGGTAACTTATTAGCGACTGCATTTCCCAACCTTCAGACGTATGTGTTATCCTGTCATATGATGATAATTTACTAACCAGATGTAGTGCCCAAATCGCATCATTCATTGATGGACTCTTTGCCACTAATTCCGACTTGAACCGGTTCAAGGTCATCTTACGAGACTTCCTCATCTCTCTGAAGGAATTTTCTGGCGATAACGCTGAGCTCTTTGCCGAAGAACGTGAGAACGCAGCGAAGACAGCCAAGGAGCAAGAGCGTGAACGAGCCATGAAGGTCGGCGGTCTTCTGAAGCCATCAGAGATGGATGATGATGAGTTGTGACTCGATGTGGAGTTGGACGCAAACGTTGCGACGCGCACACCTTATGATGCTCGAGCCGCCCTAAACGAAGCATACCATAAACAATGTTCGAATGATCTGGATGGATGGGATGTCTATGGCCTATGAAGTGTTGAGTTGGTGGTGGTGGTGGTGCTGGGTTGGATTGGAGCATACAACCGTTACGCATCTGAGAGTTCAAGGAAAGGGATGGTTTGTTCAAGCGGTCTCATACCCCATAGACCTCTCGGCTCTTCATTTGATGCATGGATACATAACTGGCATGGAGGTCACCTGGCTTGGCTTACAGACAAAAAGGACATAAGGTTGTAGGAGAGCAGCCTGCCAGTTGCGCCTCGATGGCGAAGAATAGATATGATACACACACTCGTCTACTTACCATGACTTTATATATTGCCTGTGCTGACATTGACGAAATAAGCATCTCCATACGTTTCTTTGACTGTGCCGTTCCATTATGATGCACACGCGACTATGCCCATCTAAATATGGGCCAAGGTGGTGTTCTTATGCAAAATGACGAGATCCTGCCGGCACTGCCTGTTCTTTCCGAAAACATTCCTAGTGATCCTTTGGACCCACTTGTCCACAATCTCTGGGTTAAGCGCGTAGTTGCAATTAAGCTATTCGAACAATGGTGGTCCGCTCTATCATGCGCGTGCGATCCTCATGCTGTGCATCCTGCGATAGCGTAGTTCAATCCTTACCGGGTAAGATTCCTAGAAGAGGCTAGCAACTGCCTCTTCAAGCGTTGTTTAGCTTTACGTAATTGACGCACGGTGTCGGTTGCCGTCGTCCACAACGCTGAAACCTTTCGATTGGGCGTTTTTTCAGCCTTCACAGCACCCCAGCACAGCTAAGGTTCGGCAGAATACCCGCATGCTACGCTGGCCCTGTTCCCTGCTATCGACCTAACGTTTTCTGTACGTGAGCTGGTCCTGAACCCGTGGCGGCTATACGGCCTCTCATTCGTTAGATTACTTCATTGTCTCAACGACAGACATGGGCACTCTGCTCTTCTGCCAGTGTATGCACAGTCTCGTGGCCCTCTTGCAATGACCCGCGGCATCTCTACGATGTCTAAGCCCCTCATTCGGCATCTCCTAAAACTCTGCTAATTCTTTGTCTGGCCCAGGTCCAAGCGAGCCTCTGGATTAATCCGTCCACTACAGGGGAGCACCAGCTGCGACCTGGTGTGTGGCTTCATTCCTCGACACTTCTTTCAACTACGCACGTCCATTCTTTACGGCTGCCACCCCCGAGGAGCCTCACCTTGTTTTGTTACTTTTTCCTTGTCTTCGCCAAATAGCCGCCTGCTAACGACTGCACACTTGTCGTTGTGGGACCTGTATGGTTAGATCTGTGCAGCACCTCAGACCAGGATCTGTCACGGGGCGCATCCATTGCGCATTGCCGTTAAGGCTTCGAAAGGACCACTGTTCAGTTCTTTCTTACTACTAGCACAATGTACGTCTCACACTCATATGGAGACTCTTCAGCCCCGCCCGCTTGTGATCTTGAGGAAGACACCCTCATCGACAAGCCTTGCATCCAAAGATGACACCACTGACTCAGCACGTTTCTCCAGGAAGTTCGGCAAGCATATCCAAAAACGGCAACTGGAGATTCCAGAATACGCCGCCAGCTTTGTAGACTACAAAGCGCTCAAGAAGGTGACCATCCCTCCCCAGCCATTATTGTAGGACGCGACTGATTGCGACTTGTAGCTCATCAAAAAACTTAGCGCTACTCCAGTGATACTACCGCAGAGTGAGGGCAATCATGGGCATGAATCACTGGACCCACAAACTTCCTTACAGGCAAACAAGGCCACCTTCTTTTTCCGAGTGGTATGCACCTAGTATGCGGAATACAAAAATCATCTCTTACGTAGGATATAGGAACGTGAACTAGAAAAAGTCAACACCTTCTACTTGCAAAAGGAGGCCGAGGTAAGATTACCTTAGCCGTATGTCACTAGATGCTTATCCTGAATGCAGTTGCGCCTACGCCTGGCAAGTCTTCTCGACAAGAAGAGGGTCATGCAACAGCATCCGCAATCTGTCTCAAAGACGTCCTCTCGGTATATTGCCCTTGAAGAAGGACTAAAACAGTTTAGCATGGACCTTAATAAGCTTGAGGTGATTGGTCCACACTCTTTATGCGTTGTGAAACTAATTGAACCCAGCAATTTGTTGAGGTGAACGAAACCGCGTTCTCTAAAATACTGAAGAAGGTTTGACATACCCCTTGCTACTCTCACTGCTACTTGGCTAACTTTTCCAGTGGGACAAAACCTCAAAAGTTGGCTGCCACCCCCTTTCGCGTATGGTAATAATAGCTGACATCCATGCTAGTCAAGAGAAAAACAACTCTACCTCTCTCGAGCCGTTGAGGTTCAGCCATGTTTTAATCGTGAAGTCATTAGTAGTCTGTCGGACCAAGCTACTCAGGCAATTCTAGATTTCTCTGGATGGGCTGAAGGAGAAGGAGTGCAAGCGCCTCATCCAACTGCCGAGTCCCGAATCTCCGAACCTGCGTTCGAAGCAAAGCTCCAACTCGATAATCAATTTGTCCAAGCCATAAATACCGCCAACAAAGGCAAAATTGAGGAATGCCTTGCCCGCTTATCGACCCTTCCTGACGCACGCGACCACGTCTCTAGAGCTTTCCTTAGTACCGTTGCGGAAGCACCAGAGGAAGCTTTAAAAATCCTACTCGATTCAAATTTGGTCAATCTTGAACAGGAGGACGAGATTAATGAGAGAAACTGTCTCCACAAATCTGCCATCAGCGGACGGCTTGAAGTACTCAAGCTCGGACTATCTAACAAAGTAGACGTGCATGCAACTGACGTGTACGGTCGGATACCGTTACACTACGCTTGTATGCATGGACACGTGGAGATTGTGCAAGAACTCATCAATGCAGCCCCAGAAACGGTGAATTTTCGGGATCAAGATAGCTTTACTCCTTTGATACACGCCATCGTACGCTCGCAACTCTTCTGTGTAGAGACCCTTCTCTCACGAGGAGCCGACCTAAGTCGTTTGGGCCCCGGAGAACATGTTCCACTCAATCTTGCATGCCAATATGCATCACTCGAAATCCTAGAGCTACTCCTCCAAAGATCGGCTGAGATGCTTTCAGATGCCGAGGGACTGTTCCCGCAGCATCTCGTAGCGAGGTCTGGTAAGACGCCACAGTCGCTACTCTTGCTCCAAAAGTATGGCGCCAATCTAGATCAGCCGGACAAACTCTATCAATGGACGCCTCTCTTCCACGCCGCAAGTGAGGGGCATGTGGAATGCCTCCAAACGCTGCTTCAATGCGGTGTCGATGTGGATATCATCGACGAGAAAGGATTGTCTGCTATGTACTACGCGACGTGGGAAGGCCACCTCGAGTGCATGCGGCTGCTTGCCTCGGTAGGACGTGGAGTTGGTTTGATGACCCAGAAACAGGTCTCTCCTCACATCCCCTCTCAGATCCCAAACTCAATACCTGCGTCAATGGATATAGAGGGAGACCCAGATGGTATACCGGAGTTCATCCTACCCCCGCCGATCATCCCATTTCGACGATATGGACACAACTTCCTAGATACGAAGACTTTCGTGGTCATCAGCTTCGAAAAAGTTGGTAAAGAGGCGATACGGTTTTTCGACGAGTCCAAGTATCCCGCGGCAAGGCTTACGATCTCCTCGAAAAGTTCTGATCTCATACCACGAAACGTTATCCTACCAATACAAGATGAATTTAAGGTTATATCATTCCAGATTGAGAATATCGACAACTTCTCTATCGACTTCGACATTTACCCCACCATCGGTTCAAAGGTTATTGCACGCAGTGTAGCTTCTTCGAAAGTCTTCACGGAGCGATCAAAGAGTACAGGACGATGGCATCTGGAGCTATTTGACCCAAGGCTTCGAGCTATTGGCCGAATCACTTTTGATTTTCAGGTCGTTAAGCCGTTCCACGGCATCCCCTTGGAGATCACTCATTTTGCTACGTATTGGAAAGCCACTAGTCAACTCGACTCACAACCTCATACTCTCATCACTGGCTCGAGTCTGTCTGGAGAATACGTACGCTTGTTTGTGCAGCTAACAGCCGACGGCATACCAGTGCTACACCCGAGATGGAAAATCGATTACCAAGGCCTTGAAGTGCCTGTCAATATCCTTACGTATGCTCAATTTGCAGCGATTGGCGCGCACCAAAATGCCGCGAACGCTGCTCAGCTTGCTGCTGGATTGACGAATGCTACCTCAAACGACATACCTACCATCTACCAGGCTATGGCTTCTTCTTTTATCACACTAAAGGATGCTTTGGCGCTTTTGCCCGCTCACATCCATGTAGAACTACATGTCCTCTTCCCGTCGCGAATAGAAGAGGAGCGTCTTAAGCTTGGTCCCACACAAGACATGAATGCTTTCGCAGACAAGATACTGTCAGTGGTTTTTGAACACGCACGTGTTTTAAGAGAGCAGGGAGCAGGAGAAATTGATGGAACGTTACGGAGCGTCTTGTTCAGCTCCTTCAATCAAGACATCTGCACCGTGATCAACTGGAAGCAGCCCAACTGTAAGATTATCATGAGGATCTTCACTGATTACCGATACTGACTCTAGAGTAGATCCAGTACTCCTCTGCAACGAACTCGGCGCAGATAGCTCCCAGTCTCCTTCTGGCAATACACATACTGTTCAAAGCAGTGGCCGCACCACGATCTCTGTGAAAGAGGCAGTTCAAATCGCGAGAGACAACAATTTCATGGGCTTGATTTGCAGCTCTCGTCTACTAGTAGGTGTCTTGCACAGTTTTTTCGCACTATATATAATGTTAACATCCGAAAAGGATCTCGCACCTGCCCTCATTGAATCGATTAAAACTGCCGGCCTCGTCCTTGTTACCGACATCACAGACTCAGCTGCAGAAGGTACCGGTCGGGCCAACTTACATGTCGCAGCCCCTCGGCGACAAACAACACCAGACGGTGTCGATGGTTATCTTAGAGGAAACGGCGTTCTCTGTTTCAACGAGACTGTCGACATGTAGTACTAGGAACAGTCCGTCGGTGGAGATCTTGGTGCTAAAGTGGCTTGCCGAGCTCGGTTACCAAGCGATATGGACGGCCATCCAGATTAGGAGACTGTACCCAAATGATCGCGCTCTGAACAGTCCAATGCTCCAAGCTTGCAAACGAAACAAGACGAGGAGAAAAGGCGGTGCCATGGCGTAGAATGGAGGTATTATGACATGGTGTTGCGACACTGTAGATGGATGTAGAGGATTACGAGGGAGGTTAACATGGTAATTGTGCTTTTGATCAGAACCATATGTGATAGACGGTTCTCATACAAGCCATAGTACCAGTGAGCAAAGTTATCGAGTCTGTATTGTTGGGACCCAGATCACTGCCGAACATAGTCAGGAAAATTCCAAAAATCAAGAGTCGATCGATGCTGCATAGAAAAACAAAAATTGTGATTATTAGGTCACTAGAAATCGTTTGCGTAACGGGCAGTCTTGATCATGCCTGCATTAAGGACAGGGTTGAGCTTCTACGGCGTTCCGATTTGCGCTAAGCCTACTCGAAAAAATGTCGGACGACATTACGGCGATTTGTCGATCGCCTCCACGCCTCCCGCTGTTCTTTTTCTCGTCTCTGTTCCATACTGCAGTATGCGCCTTGAATTCGCCAATCCAACTGTAAACATGTCCGCATAATGTCGACTTTCAACGCCTTCGGTCCTTTCCTTCGCCGGGCATGGACGTGCCGAGCATGTCTTCGGTTGCAACAACAGACACCACAGCGGCAAGGACTATGGCAGCAGCGTAATACGCTTTCCAGTAGGCTTGATGTGCGAAGAACTTTAGCGACGAAGGTAGACGCGGCTGCGAAGCCAATTGAGAAAGCTAGCAAAAGGCGGAGACGGCTGTTGATTGTTGGAGGTGGAATTGCAATTGGTGCGGCAGTGGTCACAATCAATGACGATGCAAAGCATGCATATGTTGCGGCACAGCGGAGCTACAGGGTCGTGGGAACGCTGGTTTTAAACATCAAAGAGTATGTGAAAGTCTCTCGCGGTTGGTGCAACGGAAGAGCTAATCAACTGTGCTATACAGCTATCGTGAGACCTTGAAGCGTGACTCCGAGCCAGACTACCCCGAGAAGTTGAAAGCCTGCCACCTACGATGCGCGAAACGTACTCTCCGCACACTCGAGAAGAATGGCTCCATCTTCATAAAGCTAGGACAACATCTGAGCAGCATGAATTACCTCCTACCGAACGAATGGTGCGATACTTTCATCCCACTACAAGACAAGTGCCCTGTCTCGTCATACGAGTCGATACAAGAGATGGTCCGCCGGGATACAGGACTTGAGCTCTCGGATTTCTTCTCCGAGTTCGAGGAGCTGCCAATTGGCGCGGCGTCCCTTGCGCAAGTTCATCGCGCTACAGTTCGAGAAACGGGACAGAAGGTCGCGGTCAAAGTCCAGCATCCGGCTTTGGATGAGTGGGCAAAGTTGGATCTGGCGTTGACGAGCTTCACCTTTTCAACACTAAAGTACTGGTTCCCCGAATATGATCTCACATGGTTGTCGGATGAGATGCAGCTCTCCCTCCCGCAAGAACTCAACTTTGCGCGGGAAGGCGAAAACGCAATGAGGGCAAGAGAGTACTTTTCCCATGTTCACGATGCGCCGGTCGTAATACCGAAGGTCATCTGGGCGAAGCGCCGGATCCTGGTCATGGAATATGTCTCAGGCTTCAGGACGGATGATTTGAAGAGTCTGGATGCGCAGGGGATTGATCGGGATGAAGTGAGCGCCGCTTTGGCGAGGGTGTTTAACGAGATGATTTTTGGGACGAATGCGCCACTACACTGCGACCCTCATGGAGGGAATATCGCTATACGGTACAATCCAAACAGGCGTGGAAAAGCGAACTTTGATGTTATCCTGTACGACCACGGGCTTTACCGCGACATCCCAATGGATCTGCGCAGAAACTACGCGAAGCTGTGGCTTGCGGTTCTGGATGCCGATGAAGCTGGTATGCGAAAGTACGCGTATGAAGTTGCGGGGATTGGAGAAGAGCATTTCCCTCTTTTTGCATCTGCGATTACAGGACGTGACTACACGGTCCTGGCAAAGAAGGAAGCGGGTGCTGGAGGTGTCATGACGGCGAGGACTAATGAAGAGAAGAAGGTCATCGGAGATGCACTTGGAGAGGGCATGCTGGAGAGTTTGATTCAATTGCTCGGACAAGTGCCCCGAGTCATCCTATTGATCTTGAAGACCAACGATCTGAGTAAGTCTATCTCCAAGTTCCTTTAGCATCGATATGAAGGCTAATGCAATGAATAGCACGATCCCTTGATGAGGGCCTACAAACCCGTCAAGGCCCTATGCGAACATTTCTCATCCTGGCGCGTTACGCCTCACGCACAGTGTACGAGGAGTCACTAGATAACCTTTCTGGGAGTATCCTATGGCCAAGGAACTTCATTGCGTGGCTGAGTGCTTGGTCACGGCATATGAGGGTTGAACTGCAGCTTAGCTCATACGAGACATATCTTAAGCTCAGGGCGATGCTGGGGCTCCAGCAGATGGTGCTGGGAAGAGATAGCTTTCGAGAGTAAGATAGATGGGCATGTGTATACCCTGTACATTCACGAACATAGACTTCAAGATAACGCGTGTATATGTGGCAGTGCCGACTTGTGTGAATTGTGAGGCTCATTTTGATCGGTGATGCAGCATTGATGTCATGTACCCTTGCCCAGCTGAAGGCGACGCTGAGGAGTGGAGATGTTGGCGGCGGATGGTCCCGAAGTATTGGCAGGTACGCGTTGTATAGGGGCTCAGATCAAGGCAAGTAGTGAGGCTATTTGGGGAAAACGTGATCGATTCGATCTGTATGGGCACTGGTATTGCTGCCCCTTGTCCCACTCGAATGATAAGCTTGCGTGTATGGAGGTGGCGGTGCAGCCGTTCTTCTCCATGTAGAGTGAAAGTCGCATAGGGGGGGATAAACCAAGTCAAGATTGATGCAGGGTTCTTCGCAAGGCTTTTTTTTTTTTGAAGTCGTGGATATGTATCAGTTGCACGTATATTGGCACGAGCTTATCAGCCTGACTGTCACATGCTTGGTGATGGGCGAGCATATCTGGATATCTGATCCAGCAAGGCGGAAGTCCCGGAAGACTGGATAAGCTTAGCATCTTGCATGTGGCGGTGTCCATTGCTGGATGGGTAGCAAGGTGCGTGGTCGAGCTGTGGCCGTGGAGGAACAGGTCTTGGTCGTTTGATGCCGTGTTTTCGGTGCGTTTGAAGCATGGTCATATGACCTGAGGATAGAGGGGCCTCAGAAGGTCAAGTGGCTTCGAAACACATGTTGAGGTACATGAGGAGGAGGCTGGCAGCCGTTGGAAACGTTTCAGGTGCACTCTGCGGCAGGGTGCGAAGGCCGTCAAGCGCGGTGGTTGTTGTTCATGGATGGCACATTGGCGCCGACAGGGAGGCGGATGGGGGATGGGGGATGGGGGATGGGGGTTTGACATCATCGATGGCCGCGCTCAAACGGCCGCAGGCATGACAGACACGCGTACAAGTCTATGCTGGGGAGCGCTGGAGCGGTCTGTTTGATCTCATGGCCGCCATGGAAGGCTGCGTTCTGGCAGTCTGTCCATTGTGGCAGTCTGGCAGTCTGGCAGTCTGTCGCTCTGGCAGCCGCCTTGCCTGTCGAATCGTTCGCGACCAGGGCGGGGCAGGCTCGTTAGCCGCCAAGGGCACCTCAGGCCTCAGTTCGCCGCTGTTGCCAGACCAGCTCGCCAGGCACTTTTGCACCGCGTGGGCGTTGGGACGCCGTCATAGCCGCACTCGACGGGTCGACTTGGAGCATTGCTTGCAGCCAGCGCAGGCGGGCTGAATAAGCGTCCGTCTGTTCCTGCGTGGCGGACCTTCCTCGGGGCAGTATCGCGAAGCTGCCCGCCGCATTGCCTTTGTAACCTGCGCACGGTTGGTTGCTCGCACAGCCCCATCTCCCTGCACCCTCGTCCAACGCCGCCCGCAGCCTGCGAGTAGCCTGCGAGAAACATCTTTCCATATCCACCACCCCCGACTCTGAGCAGCCCACGCCAAATCGCCGCGAGCTCTGAGAGCCGCATTCCCCTCTCCAACCTCCCCCCCTCCATCGACCCCTCTGCGGCCTGTCTCCGCGCATCATGGACGGCGCTGGGCAGCCCAACCTGCGCATCACCAGTGCGTCTTACCCAAACCCGCACCATGGCCTCGAGCTCCACGGCAGGAAGCTGACAGCATTGTAGTTATTGCCGCCGATGGTCTCTACAAGCGCGATGTCTTTCGTATGTTGTTGCATGTCCAGCATGAGGTGATATATCGCTCATACATGTGGCTACAGGCTTCCCAGACCCTTTTGCCGTGGCCACGATCAATGGCGAGCAGACGCGGACCACGAGCGTCATCAAGAAGACGCTGAACCCCTACTGGAACGAGAGCTTCGACATGTACGTCATGCCACGCTTTGCACCCTCCACATGTATTCGAGCTCTGCTGATACGTCGAAAAACAGGAAAGTCAACGAGGAGAGCGTCCTGGCAGTTCAGATCTTTGACCAGAAGAAGTTCAAGAAGAAGGACCAGGGCTTTCTGGGAGTCATAAATGTCCGCATAGGGTCTGTCATAGACCTCGATGCGGGTGGTGATGGTAGCCTCCTTCTGCTACGTAGCCCTGTTCCGCAAACTAACATGCTGCCAGAAATGCTCACACGCGACCTCAAGAAGTCGACTGATAACATGGTCGTCCACGGCAAGCTCATCCTTAACCTTTCCACCAATCTCTCCACCCCTATCAGCCAAGGAGCCCAAAATGCTACCCGTCCGAGCGCGTCCCAGAACCCCTCCTTGAATGGCGCCATTCCTGGCGCTGCATCGACGCCACAGCAATCCACAACCAGCCTCCACCCTCCTGATGTGTATCCTGGCCAGCAACGACCGCAACCCCCGGCTCAAACAGCCTCACAGAGAATGCAGCAAGCCGTGCCAACACTGCCGCCCAGCGGTGGCCCACCGCCGCCAGCTCAGAATGGCGGCCCACCCCCTCGCACTGGAGCATACAGTGCCTTTGAGGACGCACAAGGGAGGTTACCGAACGGGTGGGAACGCCGTGAGGATCACCTAGGGCGAACATACTATGTCGACCATAACACCAGGCAGACCACCTGGATAAGGCCAGGAGCAGGGTTCAACGAGGCAGATCAGCGTACCGCCCTGGCAGCTCAGACGCAACAGGAGCGCACGCGACATCAAAACCGCATGTTGCCAGAGGACAGAACTGGAGCGAACTCGCCAACGCCAGCCGATCGACAGCCGTCCCCGCCTGGTGGCTCTGCAAGCGCCGTAAGCATGATGGCAACAGGAGCAACAACCGCCGGAACTGGAGAGCTTCCGTCTGGATGGGAACAGCGACACACCCCGGAAGGACGACCATACTTTGTCGACCATAACACTCGAACTACGACGTGGGTGGACCCCCGCCGACAACAGTACATCCGCATGTACGGTGGCCAAGCAGCGAACGGCGGCAGCTCAATTCAACAGCAGCCTGTCTCTCAACTTGGACCATTGCCATCAGGGTGGGAAATGCGACTCACCAACACAGCTAGAGTATACTTTGTCGATCACAACACCAAGACTACGACCTGGGACGACCCGCGATTGCCCTCATCGCTCGATCAGAACGTACCACAATATAAACGTGACTTCCGTCGCAAGTTGATCTATTTCCGATCACAACCAGCACTCCGCATTGTATCTGGACAGTGCCATGTCAAGGTCAGACGAACGCACATTTTCGAGGATTCATATCACGAGATCATGCGGCAGAGCGCTGCTGATTTGAAGAAACGACTTATGATCAAATTCGACGGCGAAGACGGTCTGGATTACGGCGGTCTCTCTCGAGAATTCTTCTTCCTGCTCTCTCACGAGATGTTCAATCCCTTCTACTGCCTGTTTGAGTATTCCGCCCACGACAATTACACACTTCAGATCAATCCTCACTCTGGTATCAACCCTGAGCATTTGAACTACTTCAAGTTCATCGGACGCGTAGTTGGTCTAGCTATTTTCCATCGTCGTTTCTTGGATGCTTTCTTCATTGGAGCGTTCTACAAGATGATTCTTAGGAAGAAGGTGGCCCTGCAAGACATGGAGGGTGTAGATGCTGATTTCCATCGCAATCTGGAATGGATGTTGTAAGTATTTGATTTTCATTCTGCATCAACGTATGAGCTGATTGGCTACAGGAATAACGACATCACGGATGCCCTCGAATTGACTTTTGCAACCGATGACGAGCGATTTGGTGAGACTGTTAGCATCGAATTGAAACCTGGCGGCGAGGACATTGAAGTCACCAATGAGAACAAAGGCGAATATGTCGAGTAAGTACATTGACCTACGAGTAGTGGTCAGCCACTAATCTACCGCAGACTCATCACAGAATGGCGCATTCAGAAACGAGTGGAAGAGCAGTTCCAGGCATTTGTCACTGGCTTCCACGAGCTCATTCCCGCAGACCTGGTGAACGTCTTCGACGAGCGCGAACTCGAGCTTCTTATTGGTGGTATCGCGGAGATTGATGTGGATGACTGGAAGAAGCATACCGATTACCGTGGCTACACCGAGAATGACGAGGTCATCCAGAACTTCTGGAAGTGCATTCGCAGCTGGGACGCAGAGCAAAAGTCACGTCTGTTGCAGTTTGCTACTGGTACCTCGCGTATTCCTGTCAACGGTTTCAAGGATTTGCAGGGTAGTGATGGGCCGAGAAGATTTACAATCGAGAAGGCAGGCGAGCCCAACCAGCTCCCGAAGTCTCATACATGGTACGTTGCTCTATTTGTTTTGGTCAGAACAGGATTCGCTGATAAGGACGCAGTTTCAATCGTCTTGATTTACCAGCGTATAAAACGTTTGAGGCGCTCAACGGAAAACTCACAATTGCCGTCGAAGAGACTGTTGGATTTGGTCAGGAATAAATAGTCTCTTGCGCTGACTGTTGAGCCTGGAATGACTGAAGTCAGACGTGAAGGACTCTGGGTCGATGTGGGAACACTACATACTTGGCTTTTGCGCCTGTGTACAAAATCTTGGGAGGAGAGAGAAGCACGTTTCGAACCTTGAAGGTTGTGCTCGATCACATATGGCTATTATCTCTGGGTGCGAGCATTTTCTAATTTGGTTCTTTTCTGCTGCGTAATACATCGCATTGTTTGCCGTGCGCAAGATATAGGGCGTTGAAGGTTGGAGCGGCCGTAGGATAGCGCTTTTCTCGATATGAGCGCAATGTGAAATGTGATTTGCAACAATAGATGGCTGACACCACCATTGGAAGTGATGTGCATATTGAGTAGCTAACGTCTCTGAGTTCTAACTGGTTGTTCTCCAGCTGAAAGGACTCAATTTTTTCATGAGCCTGGATACGATATGCCGAGAATCTATTTTGTCAATGCAGCAAGTTGAAGAATGCGGTCAGCTCCCTTTTGTTTACGAGGAGGTTCCCTATATAAGGATGTTGCAAGTAGATGCACATCACGGCAGAAACATGGTAACCTGGGAATGACGAACATGTGAAGCAAAATCTTATAGTGTTTAATGTCAGCGTAAATACTCCGAACGGAGCGATCACTTTCAATGTGCATCAGCTGTGGCTTCAAAGTTCGCAAAGCGAAATTGCGGGACTGTGCTCGTCGATCCACGGCTGCCATTAGATTGAGCAAAGCAGACAGAGCAGATTGTGCAAGTCCACATGCAAGATTGACAGTAGCCAGCATCGAAAGGCATGATAGGACTCGATGCTGTCACGAGACATGTGGAGGTGGAATCGCACGATAGCGTTTGTCCCGAGGTTTTCAAGAGCGGAAGAAGAGGCCGTGCTTGGCATCACTTCCCTTTCCGAATCTGCTGGGCCCTGATCCTGGACGGCAACCCCTACGCCCATCACTCTTTTCCACCCCTTCCCACCAATCAACTCGGCGGCTGCACGATTCATGTCTCCAGAAGCGAGATGTAATCAACTCTATTCGGATCTCCAACCGTTCTCCCTGGTGTCGCACAACGACGTGTCAACCGGCCCCAGAAGTCAAGATCCCCCGTGAGGTTGCATTAGCAGACTCGAGCAGCAGCAGAAGTATTGGGCCAGAGGCAAAATGTTCCAAAGAACGAGCTGGAAAGACGGATGCTGGTGCACATGGTGCATTGGCATCGCTAAAATTAGGCGGCTGGAACGGGCGAGCTAGAATCCATTGAGGTCCCACCATGCCCGCTGCAGCAGGCACCAGACGAAACAGGGTTAGGAGAGCTGGGATGGCGCATGGTGCATTGGTCAACGGCCAGGGAGTTTTCGTGCCTCTGGCTTGATGTTGACTCCGGGGAAGGGATGGGATGGACATGGGAGGCTATCCGTTCCCGATGTTTAAAATCTCCTTGTGCTCCCTCCCGCGGCCGCTCCTCCATTCCTCGTCGTCGTCCCATCAACCATCGTTGCGATACCTTCTCACACACCCTTCTTACAGTCCACCATTCGCTTTGGGCTTTACATCTAATTCTTTAATCATCCCTCGATACATTTTTCGACACAGGCTCCCCTGACTCAACGTCTTCCCGTCTTATACCAATCTCGACGCACCCTTCCGTCCAATCTTCAATATGCGTTTCTCCACCGCCATTGCTATTGCCTTCTCGGCCACTGCCAGCCTTGTCGCTGCGCAGGACAAGTGCCCTGCTCAAAAGTACGTTCCTAAGCTCTTGGCTCGCAAATCTCACGCCACTGTCAATACTTTCTCAAATCGGTCCTTCATAAACAATCAATACTTCAAGGGAAGGGCTAGGGGCTAACACACTTGTTTCTAGCATCGTTGACGCCTGTCTCGCCGGCTACAAGTCGCGCATCGACGCTTGCAACGAGAAGCCCAATGACTTCATCTGCATGTGCGACGTCTACACTGACGTCCTCGTCTGCTACAACAACTGCCCCAACAGCAACGAGAGGCCCCCGGTCCAGAACCAGGTCACCCAGTTCTGTAACGCCGCTGAGCCCCTCCGCGCCGCCGCCTCTGCCTCGATCGCATCCGTTGCCTCTGTTGCCGCTACCCAGTCCCGCGCAGCCACCTCTGCTGCTTCAGCGACCGCTTCCGCTACCGGCACTGGAGGCGCTGCGTCGCCCACTGCCTCTTCCTTCCAGACTGGTGCTGCTAGCTCCTTCGGTGCGCCAGCTGGTGCTGCGTTGGTTGCGTTCCTCGGTGCTGCTGGATTCTTGTAAAGGCGACAACAGGTTTTTGGGGGGAGAGAAGTATTCTTTGTTTATACTGGTCAGGTGGTAGTGGTTGAATAGTATAGGATAATGCTTAATTGGACGCAACGCTTTCACCCATCTTCACATCTTGAACATTATGCTTTTTGAGAATGTATACAATTGCCTGCTGAGACAAAAAGGTTGCCGTGGCATGCCCTTGTGCACAGGCTAATGTACAGACTCTATTGATGTTGTGCTGGCCAAGGTCATATCAACCTCAAGTGCTAGTGACATTGCATCCTCGGGGGCCCTCAAGAAAGTTTTACATTTATCATGGAAAACGCATAGGAACATGGCACACAGTTGACGTTGCGTAGCTGCACAAATGGAAGCTAGTTGAAGTTTGCTCCGAATCAGATGGGCAGCTGGCTTACACGTCGTGAGAACGTGACGCGTTGTAACCATTTACGAGCCTTGCATCCTCACCAAAGACACAGCAATCAAACCCGTCCAAAATCCAGTCGGTTTCGAGTACACAGAATATCTGCAAGTAGATGCGCGTCGACGTGGTCGCGGCCCTCTGATCGCCACAACCTAGCCTCCACCTGCGGCCATTCCGCTCATTCGCCAGCAAAAGCCGCCCAAAACAACGAAGCTATTTTTGTCAAACTGCGACTGCGCTGACTGGCACTTGACCTTCTATTTCCCTTTTTCCCCTCCACTGCAACAGCGCCGTCAAAGCTACGCCCTGCCAAACTCAAAACAGAAGAAGAAGGGAAAGTACCCATCAAGCCTCAAGATTAGCTAGGCAGATTTCTTTCAATCATGGCACGTGGAAATCAGCGCGACAAAGCTCGTGAGAAGAACCTCAAGGCCGCTGCTGGAACGGTATATCTCTGCCCCCCCCCCCCCCCCGCCTCCGACTTGCTAGGACAAGGAAGAATCCATATGCTAACTAAACGTGTTGCAGAAATCTAAAAACAATGTTCGTCTACTCGCTTTCTAGTTCGATACTTGGGGGCAGAGGCTAATCGAGCAAAAACAAATAGCAATCTGGCACAGAATTTGCCCGGACCAAGGAAGACCAGGCGGCAATTATGCGGGCAAAGCAGGCTGCTGGTAACGTTCTCCCTCGCTTTCTGCCAAACATCCAACTGGAACCCTTTTTTTTTTGGTTTTCCTTCACTCGTGGTAGTGGTCATATGGCTAACTTTTTGTGTGAAGCCGAAGCGAAGAAAGCCGGTGAAGGTGCTGCCAAGAAATAAGCTTCTTGTCTCGCCCGCCCCAAACGAGTTGCACGCTGAGCGACATGGAAACCGCGCGAGATGGCGATCGGGTGTAGACGTGTTGAGTAGAATATGATATCAGGAGGACGGAGTCTTTTTAAACTGGGTTCTTTGATTGCGAGGTGCTGAGGTGTGTGTGTGTCTGGACTAGCTTTGGGTGTCCCGACTTTTGGAAGAATACACCGATTTTGCGCTTTCAGATGCTGTGATGACTCCTGCCCACTGCACCCTTTTTGAATCTACGACATGTCTCCGAACACCTGGTCATGGCTGACGCGGTGTAGTTGAGTCAACGCTGCACAGAAGTGACAAGTGTGAATTGCGATCTCTTGGATTCGATTCTATGCTTTAACTACTTTTACAATCAAGTCAAGTACCTCGACCGCGTACACAACTTTCGCAGGTGGTGGATTACGGTATAATGCTAACGCCCCTGGAATCCCCCTTCAAACAATAAAATGGTATAAAGGTCGACATGCCACTCAGAAGCCCGTCGGTACCCATCATCAGAAGCCAAATTTCATCATTCCGCCGCGTGCTGGAGTCATTACTATTCTCCAGTCTCTTTCGTCTACGTTTATGCGATCATGCCGGGGAAGCCGCCGAAGTTGCTGATGGCAGCCGTCTCGGGGAAAGAGTTCATGCCGCACAAGCACTGGCATGAGCAGGCCTGGCCTTGGCCGTCTTGACCGGCACCAGCAACGACTGTGGCAGTGGCGAGGGCGCCCGACTGAGCGCCTGTTGGTGCGGCACCTCCAGCTGCGACGGTGACGGTTGTTGGGGCAGCAGCGGCATTGGGGTCAACGTTCTGGAGAGCGCCGGGGACAAGAGTGGTTCCGTTTGTGCTGATGGCGAGTTGCTTGAAGTTCGCCATGGTCTTGTCGCCAGCGGTGGCGGCGTTGATGCTGAAGACCATGCCCTTGCCGCAATGGATACCGTTTTGTTGTTTGCAGTAGAACCCTAGTCAATCATGTTAGCTATGTCGGCTTCGTGGCGATGCGTTGAAAAACATACAAAGTGCCTCAGTGGTCTCGACGGTCATGTTCCATGTAACGCCTGCCTTGCCCTCGGGGTTGGGCATGAAGCCGGAGTCCAGTCCTCCTTCCTTCTTCCTGCAAGGGTCGGCAAAGGTCGATTGAGTCGCGGTATGGTTCTTCTGCATGAAGATAAACATGACCATGTCGCCGACGGCTGCGGTGATCGATTCGGGTGTGTATCCAAGGACTGGGGCCATTCCTGTCTCTACGGGCTTCAATCCACCAACGACGACCTTATTCTGTTAGATACAACTTGATAGATCTCACACCAGACTTCGCTTACAGTATGTGTCGATGGGCCAGATGGTGCAGCAGACTGGAGGCTCATGACCTGCATCTGGGCGGCGGCGATGCTGGCCGCGATGGGTAGTGCTGTGAAGTACTTCATTATGACTAGATTGTGTGTTGTTGGTAAATTCGAAAAGAGCGTAAGTGCCTGCACTGCAAGCAATAGAATTTACGGGTGAAGGTAGAAAGGAAGGATTGAAAGGGCACTACGAGGGCCGGCTCGGACAGTAAGGCGATGAAGAGAAGGACACGAAAGAGAGTGGAGCACCGGCACCGAGATAGTTATGAGGCAGAACGGTTGTACGGTTAGATTGTGCCTGGGACATCTACTGCTTAAATCCACGCATGAAATTGGGGGTATGATGGGCGGCAGGCAGGCCGGACACATGGCGAAACATTGCACCCCTCCTGCTGGGCATGCACTGCAGGAAACAGGACGGCGGAAGCAAAAATGAACAGATTTTGGCGACGCGCGCTCGCTTGTCAGTGGTGGCAGGGTACTTTGACGCTCCAACTGTTGGAGGTGGGTTCGAGATTGTCGCGGATGTGTCGCAGATCTGTCTCGCTTGACGCAGGGACAGTCCCAATTGGGCAATCCAAGCAACCCAAGATCTTATCGCAACGGAACAAACTGTGGAGGTGCCTGAAAGGAGAGGCTGGAAGATGGCCGCGCCGCATGAAAGTTTGGTACCCATCATCTCGCGGCCTGCGATCCCGAGTTATGTGAGGCACAACCCGTTGGCGGTAAGTCGCGCGCAAGGATTTGGCGACCATGTACCTCGCTCTCATTGGCCCATGGCAGTGACTTTTCCGGCCTCTGTGGGCTTGACGTTTTGCGTGCTGCTCAAGAGACATTTAATATCCACAAATGTCGTGGGCACTGCCTCCATCAATCGTCATTTCATTCGCTACTGCTACTTCGGCGGGGCGTCTTTGGACACCTGTTGCTGTCCCGCGTGCAGGCCCGTGTAGTAGCCGGCATAATACCAAGACATCATCATGTTCTTGAGGTTCTCGTCGTGCACTGTCAAAAGTCAGATTGTTTCCAATGTCAATGTTTCCCCATGCAAAGCCGGGAGCAACGCCTGTCACAGCGAACACGTACCTGTTCCGAGAATAGCCTGGGGCATCGAGGCGGCAAAACCCCCATCATGCACAGCTGGAGCTTCTGCTGTGACTGGCTGGCCCTGTCCTTGCTGCTCGGAAGACTTTGGTTCCTATCTTCAGTCAGACAGGGGTTGCTATGGTGCATTTTGCATGTACTGTCTTACCGGCCACTGGGTCTCAACTTGATGGAGACGATTGAGGTCATTGGGCTTGGAGTTTGACACGGAGATATCTTGCTCGTCTGCATCTCCATTGATTTCAGCTGGATCTGCACTTGTCTCCGCTTCTTCCATCAAGTCTTGATGGTCCCTAACATTGGTCAACAACGACGCCATCACAGAGTCACCACGTCTACTTACCCTCGTAGTTCTCTGAGTTCCTCCTCCGTCAGGGCATCCTCCAGTTTCATACCTGACTTATGGATGCTATGGTACTTCTACTCGCGTGTCAGCTAGAACAAGAACATCAAACAATCGAGACGTACCTTGTACTCGGTAACTGCATCATTCCATGAGTCGATCAACAAGGAATCGTCCCAGGCGTTCTCGTCGTTCATGTCAATGCCGGACGCCATATGATGCAACCTGAGCCACGAGACCCAAGCAGACTGCGGCAAAGTACTCGTGGATGGCTGGTCACGATTTCAAGTCGAGAGGTTTTGGTAGGCAGCGGCGAGCTGATCAAGTTTTCGATGCCAAGAAGCTGCGATGGTCGCTGCCTGTGATTGTGCCCCTAAGTATTATTCTGTGGATGGATTGAGCGTCCGGGTTTTATATTGAGCGCAAGACAAATTGTAGTCTGGCTTCTCTGGCTGCGCGTCTGCCATCAATCATACTCACGGATGATAGCTTGGCAAGCGTTCATTAGCGCTTCTTGCTCGAAAAAAGTCACTGGCCCGAGCTCCTTTCACCAGAACTTTTCTCCCCACAACACGAATTGCGACTTGACAGCGCAACAGTACAAAAAAGCAGTTATAATGGCTGTTGAAGACACAAAAGGCAAGAAGCGCAAAGGTAAGCTTTTGCACTTTTCAACAGGCGATTCCATCCCACTAAGTTCTACCTACAGGCGCGCCAGACGCTGCGCCCAAAGCGAAGAAGCCCAGAAAGTCGGACGACACCTCCACCGCCACAAAGCCCTCAAAGTCTCCCAAAGCCGCTCCCGCAGTGCCTGCGTCTACAGAACCAAAGGCCGCCAAAGGAAAGTCTGCGCGCAAGCAGGCAGCAGACTTGTTCGACAACGAGGAAGCTTCTGCTCCCGAGCCCTCCAAACCCGCCAAGGGCAAGAAGGCGAAGGCTGCTCCTGAGGCCAATGGCGATGCCACTGATTCCATAGTCCCTGAAGCAGCCGCGCCAAAAGTGCAAGACAAGGCCAAGAAGCAGGGCAAGAAGGCGAAGGTCGTAGAGGCAGAGGATAAACCAGCCACCGAAGCCCCAAAGGCAGATGCCAAAAAGTCGAAGAAATCCAAGCAAGCTGACGCCGAGCCTGCTGCAGACGCCACCACGGCTGTAGCTAAGGTAGAAGCTACAAGTAAAAAGTCAAAGAAGGCAAAGGGCGGCAAGACACAGGAGGAGCAAGATGAAGAGCCCACTCAAGTAACACCCGAGTCCAATGAAGTGGATGGGGATGTCGAGGAGGACGATCAGACTGCGGCTCTACTTGCTGGCTTTGAGAGTGATGGCGACTCAGAGGACCCCGACGAGGACTTGAACTTCGATGAGGATGTCAATGTCCCAGCACTCACAAAGAAGCAAAGGAAAGATCTCGAAAAGGCAGAGAAGTTACCCAAGTCTAACGAGCCTGGGGTTATCTACGTTGGGTACGTACACACTGTTCAAGCTATGCTATAATCTAATGCTAACGCCCTGGCCAGCCGTGTGCCTCGCGGTTTCTTCGAAGCCCAGATGAAGAAGTACTTCTCGCAGTTTGGCAAAGTCAACCGCCTCCGCCTCTCACGCAATAAAAAGACCGGTGCCTCCAAACATTACGCGTTCGTGGAATTTGCCTCCACCGAAGTTGCAGACATCGTCGCCCGAACCATGGATAACTACCTGATGTTTGGCCACATTCTCAAGTGCAAGCTCATTCCCGCCGAGTCGGTACATCCTGATCTCTTCAAGGGTGCCGGTCAGCGCTTCAAGGTCGACCCTCGAAACAAAAAGGCTGGCCTGGAGATGGAGCGTGGTGTCGACCGAGCGCAATGGGAGAAGCGTGTCACCAACGAGAACAAAAGGAGAGTCGGACGAAACAAGCAATTGAAGGTAGATTTCGGCTACGAATACACTGCCCCTGGGCTCAAGGCTGTTAAGGATGTTTCCAAGCAAACCCCCGCCGTAGAGGACAAGGAGCCACAACAGCTTTTGACTGAAGCGCCAGCCGATGAGACTCCGGTTACGGAGCTCCCCAAAGCCAAGAAGGGCAAGAAAATCGCAAAGGGAAAGGTAGCAGAGGAGGCCAACGGTGCGACAGACACAGTTCCTGAGAAAGTCGAACCTGCTGCAGCCAAGAAAAGCAACAAGAAGCGCAAATCCGATGTCACAGTCGAGGCTACCAATGCGACTGAAGATACGGCTGCCACTGAGCCCTTGCCGAAGACTAAGAAGTCAAAGAAGGAGAGCAACCTTGACAGTGTTGCCGAGAACGTGGTGGAAAAGAGTACCGCTGCTAAGCCGAAGAAAGCAAAGAAAGCGAAGGCTTGAAGATTATTGGCCTAATCATAACATGCATGCGCAACGCAACTCCTGCCGTCAAAGTCCTCTCACATGGTTTTGGTTGATCATGTTTGGCTCACGCTCTTCACGACCACAGTTTTACTTCGAAGCTTAAGTCATAGTGCGACGGACGATAGGATTTAGTTGTATGTTTATATTGCATAGCGGGTGTGGCTGCTCACGTCTTCCATCAATCCAAGTTGAGCGTTTACCCAGCTTACTACATGTTTTCCTATATGACAGCACGTGCAGGTAGTGCAGATATCACGTCGTAGGGCATTATTAATGTGATGCATTTGATCAAATGTTCCTCACTATCATTGCCGTCTAGTTCGACCTCGCGAGAAGATCACCCAATCACTGACTCGATGTAGGAATGTCAAAAACCTTAGAGCTTCCCCGCCCTCCTTTTCCGAGGGTATAGCTGATATCAGCTAACGCCCTGATACAACAAATGCCTTCTAGATTTTACACAAGCGGGTGCCTCAAAACTCTACGCAGTAAAGCGGGGTTAGAACGTTGTATAAAGGCCATTAGCATTCCGTGAGCATGGTTGAAAGAAGGCCCTTTTTGAGCCAACACTGCATCACCAAAAGCGACAACACCAAGCTGATTTATAAATATTGACTGTGCCCATCCTCCATTTCCATCCAAATCCAGCCAAACAACCAATCCTTCACTTTATCATCCTCTCTTGAAAAACATGGCAGAAAGAGACTCCCGCCTCCAAGGCGGCTTGGTCGACTCCGTCTCCACCCTGCCCCCTAACAAACGCTACATCCTGACACACGACAAAACCGGGAAAAGCGTCATCCACTCCTCACCACCTCAGCTATATTACGGCGGGCCCAGCCTCGGCGGCGTAGCACGGTCCTACTCTACGCCGACGGTCCCCGCCCGTCTCAAAAATGATGAGGACATTGATGCATATCTCGCCCAAGACGGGCCGACGAGCTACGCCGCCAGGGAAATCGTCGTCGCCACAAAGCAAGGGTCGAATCTTCTGGTGGTGGATTTGGGCCCGGGCAAAATGAGTCAGATGCATCGTACCGTCTCGATTGATTATTCCATCTGCACGAATGGACATGTGCGTATGGAGCTTGATAATGGAGAGTTCATTGACTTGTATCCCGGTGTAAGTATACAGATTATCTCCTACTCTTTGAGAGCGAGAGGAAAGCAAGGGCTACGTTTACTGACGAGTGTGTAGGACCATGTAATCCAGCGAGGCACTAATCATAAATGGTATAATGGAAGCCAAACAGAACCGGCGAGGTTTGTGGCCGTGACGCTGCCGTGCGAGCCTTTTGAGATTCCCGGGACGGGCAAGATGCTTGCCGAGGAGCATGTTGCGGGAAGCGAGGCAGAGGATTGGAATGTTAGTAAGTTGTAGCAATGCCAGCATGATGAGTTATGATAATACAATTGTTGTAAAATGATCAAAAGGGTGCGAATTGAAGCCCACAATCGCGAATCAGCTGTTAGTTCAAGCAACAGACGAGACTAGCAAAGGTACCGGTAACAGTGAAGTAGAAGAGGAATTAAGTGGTAACAATCATTTCACGCTAATTCAGATTCTACAACCGTCCATGATCACATGCCAGCCTTTTCACCGATGAGTCCAATTACAGTCCAGTAGCAGAGCCCAAGTCTCCATTCGTGTCCATTCAGATCTCAGTCGTCGTCTAACACACTCCATGAAGCTCAATCATTTTCACACTCTAAGCGTCTCGCTCAGGGGGTTCAGATGTTCATCTACCCCCAAAAGTGTTCTGTTCGACAACATTACATTTCTAGCTTGTGCCTGATACCGCCAGCTTCATGAGATGGTCCATGAATGTCTGCAGACTAACATCGTCTGTGAAGATAGTTTGCGCAGTCTGTGCAACACCGCCATATGAACCTGTCGTGTGCGTATTGGACGGGTTGAGCTTGGAAAGCAAAAATCGCGCTTGCGAGCCACCGGCATCACAAACGATGAAACGGGGGAGTGGGAAGCGGTCTTGAATCAGCTCTTTGGCGTCCTCCTTGGGGGCTTCGAGGAGTGTTGCGAAATTTTCATAGCCTTCTTGCTCCTGGTAACCAGCTTTGCGCCACTCGGCCATGGTCTCGCCGTGGAAGATGAGGATATGGAAGAAGGTGTCGAGCAGTAGAACAGTCTCAGACTGAATAGACTGTGAGTCAAGAAGCACGGGCTGGCCACCTTCATGGTCGAAGCCGTAGCTGTCTAGGGTCGGCTGAATCATGATGAGTGAGTTGCTGACATCCTCATGGTTTAGGATGTGTCGATAGAAAGCAGTCTCATCGGGCGAGTTGTTAAAAACTTGCAAGAATTGCGAACGTCGAAGATGGAACATGAACTGTGGGTACAAAGTAAAGTTCTTCTCAAGCCTGAATTGATTAGAATATGAGATCTCGACAAGAAGGCGGTCACATACCTGAATGATGACGGATCATCCTTCCTATACTCCGCGAAGCGCGAACATAAGCGGATAAGCATGCGATCAACCCATCGCAAGACATCTGGGCCGTCGTCAACCTCAGCCTTGAAGACGGCTATCCTCGACATGAGTACTGCGGCGGCTTCTTGATCGAATGACTGGGCGATGGCAGGGTCACCGGACGGACCGCTCAAGTTTCGAGCGACAGTGGTCACTATGTGCCATTAGCGTCTGTGCTCATTCACAATTGACGATTCGCCTACCTCTGAGGTGGTACTGGCCAGCAGCGTGCTGGTAGTAAGTGAGGAACTGCATCATTCCTTTCTGCGGTCCCGCTTGCATCTGATTCGGACCTCCTTGGCTGGCGATCTCAAAATAGATACCGTAGGAAGACTCAGGATCGATACCACACATCTTCCATGCACAAGTGTTTCCAATACCACACTCGGTCTCACCCACAGATACTGACTTCTTATTCAGTGAGACAGCATGTCCAATGAGACCAGTAACCTTGAGCTCCTTGGTAGTAAGGACCTCGAGATTGGCGTTGAATGCCATGAGCAAATTATCGTCCGCATCCTTGTTGAAAACGCGCGCGAACGACTGCTTGTACATAGACGAGGTGAAGCTGTCTGTTAAAATCATGTGACCACCGGTGGTGTTCGCAAGACCTCTCATCTCAAGTAGACCAACTTGATCCAGACATCCGGCAAAAATGTCGACAATATGGCCGTTATTCGAAATGCGTTTTGCCAGGCCTTCGTAAAACTAAACATGTTAGACTCTTGTTACAGTCGATTGTATTCCTCAAATGACCTACCTTCAGAGCCTTCTTGTAGTATTTAATGTTATCGCGGTCGATATCGTGATGCGATCGGATCGGCTCACGCAGCTCGGGGCCAACAACCATACCAGGGCCCTCTGTCGCTGGGCCACCGCTGAACAACATAATGCGAGATCCCGTGTTGAGGAAATTGGTCTCCAAAAGCCCAGCAGCGACGCTCAGCGCGACGCCAGTGCAGCGCAATGGGCGTCTGTCATTCGCGACGGGCCAGGGGTCTCTCTGCAGCTGCTCGAGAGCATTGGTCAACTGGAATTCGCACTCGGAAACAGGAAGAATGAAGCGAGCGCCGGCTCCGCCAGGAGGCACAACAGGAGGCCGCCCAGGCTGCTGTGGGACGTTCGCTCGAGGGGCGAGCTGGCCTAGGCCGAGCATTTCTTGGACCTGCTTTGAGGAATAGTCCTTGCTGCCGCGGAAGACGTAGGATTTGGCGCACTCGGCGTATCCCAGCTCATGAACCTGTGCCATTGTGCCATATGTAATCAAGCCGACCAGAGCATACTGTGGAAGCAAGCTCAAGCTCATGATGATCGAGTCCTTGAGTGCCTTCAAGCTGTCCTCCTCCTGGCAGGTATCCACAACGAACAAGAAAATGGGCGGGGTCTGCACCGGCTGAGGCAGGCGGTATTCAATGGTTGTGCTGTTCGGGTGCAGCTCGGGGGGTATCTGCTCAGCCGAGATGTCCTTGTAGTGCGGCGGCAAGTTGTTGCGTTGGAGGCAGAAGGGACATATCCACACGCGGGCGCGCATATCGACCTGGCTAGAGAATTGTCAGCTCCAGCCATGGAGACTGCAGTCGCAGAGCATACCAGAAGGGGTTGAGGACGGCCTTGCAGGGCGGCCTGCAAGCTACCGGCGCATATTGGAGCAGTGGAGTGTCCGTCTTCTCCTTCAAAGGTGTATACAGAGCGCCAATAGGAACTATACAGGTCAGATGAAAACAAAACTGTGACAGGCTACAGATGCCTTACCAACAAGCCGCGAAGCTTCCTATACCGAGTCAGCATTTCATCTACATCAACAGTGCCCAGTTGGTGGCCATACCATGCGCGAGCTGGGGAAAGTGTTCCAGCTGAGGCGAATACCATCTCTGTCTTCAATCTCGCTCCACTGATCCTTCAGTGCCTCAAAGTCCGCCATCTTGTGCTGTTATCTGGGTTGTGGTCCGGGAGGTGGAGGCTCGTCGTGGGACCGAGGGCGCCCACAGTTGGAATTGGCGGGGCGGTGTAGGGTGTCGCAGTTGGAGCGCCGACGCTGCGGGATGAGGAGTGACAATTAATATAGGCGTGGCCTTGAACCCTCCTTACTCCAGGCTGCAACTGAAGGCGAAGATGCTACGTTCCCAAAGCTCTCGCGGGTTACTGCTGGGTAGGTGATGCCAGATTGAACATTCTTGGTCGTTATCCCACCAACACCAATCTGGCCTAGCGCCACCGAAGCTCCGATGTCCCTCAAAACTCTGGATTTTCCTGCCCCTGCTTCTCTTTTCTTCACCACCGCCAGCAACACAAACACTACTTAACGGCAGACTCGAGATATCTCATGACGAGCCTGTTTTCGCGCTGCGCGTAGAGGAGACCAGGCCCATGGCTGGGCGCCCGATCTGGAAAACTCGTTCCGAGTATACTGATAGATTGGGAATCAGCAGAGGTTACATACTTCCACGTAGCTCATAGATTGAGCGTTGTCTGCACATGTGAAGAGCACTGAGCTTCATGTAGATGCTATTCTTCAAGGGTCGACCGCGTTGCAGAAGACTCAGTACCACCTGAGATGTTGGAGAGCGCGAATAGTCAGGCTGGTGATAGATTAGCCATATGGAACCGATCGGGTATATTGCATCGCAATACACTAACCCTGCGATATGCCATATTCGTGTTTACATGACTGAGAACCCGGTTATATATAATGCTGATATGGGTATCGACTTGTCCATGTTGCCCTTTGCCTTCGTTTCCCACGTTATCAAATCAGTACAGCATTCATCATGACTTTTAGTGCCGCCCTTTTGCTCCCGCTGCTTGCGAGTCAAGCGTACGCACATACGTTCATTTGGGTATGTTTGATATGCTTCTACTAACGAAATCTGCTCCCTAAGCTCATGTTACCCAGGGTGTCTTCGTCAACGGAGTAGATCAAGGCACTTTCAAGGGCATACGTATCCCGGCGTACAACGGCGCACCTGGCAAAGGCGGCTACAATAACTCGCCCGTGAAGGACCTCAGCTCTATTGATTTGCGATGCAATGTCATGGGTGATGTTCAGGCTCACGATACAATCAAGGTAGCGCCGGGAGACAACTTGACTCTGGATTGGTACGAAGCAGCACTGATGACCCTACAACACGACAGACTAATATTAGTACATAGGCATCATGATTTCAGAAATGACACGGATGATGTTATTGCGTCAAGCCATCACGGTACACTCTTCTCTATTGAGATGGAGCGTATCGTATACTGATGAGAGCGTAGGTCCTTCGCTTGTTTACATCTCACCCGACCCACCAACGGAGAAGTCCTTTATTAAGATTTGGCACTCTGGGAAATATGAGAGCAACCCCTTTCCCAAAGCCGGCAAATGGTCTGCCACTTCGGACATCGCAAAGAACTTTGGACACATGAATGTTCGCATTCCCAAGGATCTCAAGGCTGGCTAGTAGGTATCTCTGTGGGCTTTCAAGGCTTTGTAGGCAAACAGACTGGAAATTGATACGATTCAACAGCTATCTTATCCGCGCTGAGATGATCGCCCTTCACGAAGGCGATGTATCGTATAAGGCAAACCCGAGGCGAGGCGCACAATTCTACCCTGACTGCGTACAAATTGAAGTCACCGGTGATGGCACTGTCGAACTCCCGGAAGGCGTTTCCTTCCCCGGTGGATACAGCTATGAGGACCCTGGAGTCGTTCACAACGTACGTTTACTTCCTACTAGAGCTAGCGTTCCACTTTTCAACATTCACTCTTGGCCTTGGTTCAATCGTTGACTGAGTCTAGGTATACTGCTCGACTGAAACCAAGAAAGCAACAACATCTACCACCCCCTGCGTCACCGACTACATTATTCCCGGCCCCACTGTCTGGTCTGGTGCATGGCCTGAGACTACACCAGTGTCTGTTGGGCCCGTGAAAGGACTTACTACGGCGACACCATGGTCCACGTGGATTGGTACAAACTCGTTCGTAACAAGTGCGACTTATGTGGATGTGAAGAGCCAAACGATTGTGGGAAGTCAGAAGTATACTGCTACTTGGAGCGAGACGTATGTTACGCCGACACCAGGCGCGCCAAGATGGTAGATGAAGCAGTGTATAAGAATTGAAAATGAACTAGACCAACAAATGAAGAAGTATTAAGATTGATTTATTGACGCAAACGTACTCAAATAGATATAATTCACCGACGATTCATATTCAATATATTCCTAGTCCTTCTCAGAATCATATATGGAGAATTAAGTCCTGGCCTAAAAATGTCTGCTGTTGAAACTTGCATGCCCCAGGCCAAAGGTCAAGATAACAATTCGAACAGCGGTTGGATCAGATCCTGTCGGCACTCAAGTCTCTCAAGAGCTGTTTTTCGGTATGGAAGGTGCTAGCGGGAAGCAATACATGCATGTGTGCTGCCTTCGGTCTGATCCCCCAATAATTATTTGCACATAGCCAGCACTGAGCTTCATGTAGATGTTATTCTTCAAGGTTCGACGGCGTTGCATTGCAGAAGACTCAGTATCACTTGGAGAGCGCGAATAGTCGAAGATGCTTTCTTATATCTAAGACAGTTTGAATCTAAGATATTTTGAAACTAAGATGTTGTAAAACAATTGCCTGAATCAACCCTTGCTCAAGACGAAAACGAGTGGCGGCGAGCAACCCGCCGGTCCACGAAATTGTGGCCCCCAAAGGGACGGACAGCAGCTAAACAAATGGTCAATCAACATCATCATCATCATAAGGATCATTATGCCTACAAGCTCCAGCGGGCGCCCTCTGAACCTGATGCTGGCCTAATAGGGTGTCAATACCACGCAACCAAACAAAGCATGTGTTCAAATACTGTTGTTGTTGTTGTTGTTGTTGTTGTTGTTGTTGCTGCGGCTGCCGCCGCCGCCATCACCCCCGGCCCCAGCAGCCCGGCGCGGACACTCTCGGCGCTCATGCCTAGTAGTTTATTAGTACATTGTTTATCTGGCTGGTACTTTTGGAACATGAGAAGTGATACAAGACATGACCAGATGAGATTTCAGCCACAAGCTGTTGACACCATAAAGTCCACAGAAGGTGCGAGAGAAGAGTGGGACCACAGTGAGTAGGGCTAAGAAGTGTAAAGGAGGTAGGAAGTATAATGGTGTTTTTTTGGAAAGAATGAAAACGTAGGTAGTTAGGGGTAGGTAAAGGATTTAGATGACTTGATGTCAGACGAATCATCTCCAAGGAAACAACTTACCCAGGCTCCCCACACCGGAAGCACACGCGGCGCTCATTGCCGCCGTCACCAGCACCGGCAGCAGCACCAGCATCAGCGGCAGCAGCACTGGCAGCAGCACTGGCAGCAGCACTTCCGCCACGGCCACCACGGCTACGGCCACCGCGGCCACCACGACGACCACCGCCACCGCGGCGTCTTTCTTCTGTATATTCGTCAGCATGATCCGTGAACGCAAAATGCACTATGGGGCGAAAAAGGTTCCAGTCTAGGTCATCGAAAGGTAGGATATGATCATTCTAGATAATGTATATTTGCAAATACGGTTCCGACGAGAGTGAGTTTTCTGGCATGGGCTGTGATTGTAGCCTCAACACAGAGAAGGGGGGTGATCCGATGAGTCTTGAGAAACTCAGTTGTGAAATGACTATAAGGATATCAAGGCACGGCAAGAATCGTCATATGTGGATGATCAACGGGATCATTCCTTGGAACCAAACGTGTAGGGCAGGCGGATCAGTGTGAGACTTACGTCGACGGATATCCGCCTCAAGGTTGCAACGCTGTGACAATGTTAACATGAAGCCGCAATGTGAAGTCGGTGCCGATCTGGGAGCCGTGAAAGTGATCGGGGATATATCTCTAGATATCTACCTGGGCAGCGCCAGCCTGCGCCATGCCTCTCGCGAGGTCCGTCACGCGCGGATTGCGAGGGCAATCCCTCCACAAATGCCCGGAGGCGCGACAGCCGACGCATCTTCGAGTCACTATGATTATGTCAGCGATAGTTCAATTGTTGCAGCAAGAATAGCGCAGGATGGTGAGTAAAAATTGACACCGAAACCGGCATGCTATGTCCAGGATAGGCGCTCCAAGAGAGAACGATTTGATGGCCATAGATTTTATTGGTAGGATAGTGCACAAGCACTGCTTTCTGGACCGGATCTTGGTGAGTGTTATTGTGTTAACGTGAGGGCCCGAGTTGAACGTGGACAGATGTTCGCAAAGCGATTTAGACGTAGTATAAGTAGGAATCATGACAGAAGTGAGGGCCAAAGATTTTAGGGTCGAATCGTAAAATCTGGGATTGTTCTTTGCTCTGGATGCTATCCAGGGAATATATTTGAGATCAAGCGGAGTCGGCATTCCAGTAAGGGAAATAACGATACAGGAGGAGACTGAGCATATGGTACTTACTTGTGCGAATACGATTTGTTTCTAGACGAGTGTCAGCACATGCATAAAGCCAGCAAATAGCATAAGATGAATATTGCGAGCGCTATGATCATAGTGGGGAGCAAGTTGTTGCGGTAAGGAGAGGGTAGAAAGAAGAAGGTTGAAAAAATTGGGGGGATAGTTGGTGAACAAAGCATTGGTGAATAACGGGAATATGGATGTGCAAGTCACCATGGGCGTCTCATACAAAGAATCCAACATGATCAATATGAAAAGGCAATGGAATGCAATCGGAACAGCAAGAGTACATAGAAGCATAATGCAAAGAGAGGAGGACTCACATTCTTGGGTGGATCTAGTATCGGTCGAGATAAAGTCAGCATTGCTCATTTACCAGTGTATGGGAGATTGATGAAGGTGTAGCTTGAGTTGCAAGATGGCGTAGTCGACAGGAAGTCGCGAAGTGGTACAGTGCGGGACCAATGCCATAGCACAAGGGTGATCGGCGAGTATGGAGCTGCGGAAGTGGTGCGATGGGAGGAGATAATGGTGCATAGCATCACTTGTGTTGCGCAGTGAGGTACGAACCGTGTATGTGTTTGTTGCTTGAGAGAAGAAGGCTAGTGATCGGGAGGATTCGACGCTTATATACCGCTGGTCCTTAGGGCCTAGCTCCTGTTGTCTGGTCAGCGAAGATTGTTATTTCCCTCAATGGGTTGGGTCGCCATGTCAAAGTGAACAATGGAGTAAGTGAGAGGATTGGCAGGCGCCAGCAAAGGGTCATGGTCGAGAAGCGACACTACGGAAACAACGGTCTAGTACCTCCAGAACAATACCTTTATCCTAACCACTGCTACCTAGGTAATCAGAGGCTTCGAATCGGGTGGCATCATCACGAAGGCTGATAAGCGCAATTAGTTCATTGGCACTGAGAAAGGGTGCGCAAGTGGATTGTCCAGATACAGGAGTACATCGAGCACATGCAAGAGATGAACGTATGATGGTCGCACAATTTGGAATGAGACATGTACACATGCACGGAGTCGATGACTGAAATACACTCCATGCATAAGCAAGGTATTCTGCGATAAAATCAGTACCAATGACAAAGCGTTTCAGAAAATCATGGACTTGCGTTGAGCGGTCCGTGGAAAAACTCCCTGAACAGTGAGGAAGGTCTGACCAGATGTACAGTGTGCTTCCACAGCGGGCCGCATCTGTGTCTCGCGCTTACTAGATATTAATGCAGCTCTGCTGAGCAAGACATTTGTCGTCCGAGTTCATTGGCACTACTGATGAGCAAACAGAATTTGGCTCGTTGGGACACGTATCCGTGGTTTATTCTGCTAGCACAGCTACAAAACCTCATCAACTTTCATACCCGGCTCTCTTTCCTCTAAATCTACACAATTCACTAATGATTTGGCCTACAGTGCCTCACTTCAACATGTCTGATATTACGCATCTCACTTACACGCACGCACACATGGATCCACATCTGTTCTTCTTAGATCGGCTGCTCGACAAAATGCCAAACCTAGCAACTCTGGAGATCCCCACATCTAGAAAGATAGAGTTAGGAACACTTTCTAGACTTTCCACTGAATTGCTCTACGCTGTGCTGGAGAATCTGTCGATACCCCATCTGATGCAATTTCGACTCTGCAATCGGTCTGCGGCCATTCTCATAGATTCAGATCCATTACTTCGCTCGGTTCTACGATTCGCACCTAATGTGCTAAAGGGCATTATTGCGCTTCGAGTGACAGCTTCGATCACTGCACGACAACTACGACGCAAATGCGAGCAAAGGTGCTGCGATGGTTGCGGACAGCTAGCACAATACCTCTACCTACCAACATGCCTACGAACCTGCCTCAATTGCATTTACCACGGAGGTACCATGAAGTTTGGATCTCCCCTTGCGGAATGGGAAATGTTGCACCGATACGAAATCCAACCGCAGGATCTCGATTCCATACCCAGCTTTCAATTCCTTCCCGCCACATTCACCAACGGTGTAAACATATTCAGAATAGACACGCGCCATACACTCTACGATGAAGAAAGCGCTTCACAGAAGAGGCATGAGAACCACACGGATTATTTTGCTGAAATGAACGATGAAGCAGATGCATATTATTGGGCGCTTATGGATCGCGAATGTGATATGGACAAAGTAGATCTGAGCCGAGCATTCATCACCACCATTGGCGATCCAGCTCCGGAGTTTTTACGTTTGCATATGTGCACCGTATTTGCACCTTGGATAGACTCATCGTCTTGGCAAGCTGAGCACGGCTTCTATTGTTCCAGCTGCTTCTATACTGAGTGGCAGGATCTGCTATACACGCGGCAGACCTTCTTGGAGCACCTTAAATATTGTCGTGTGAGACCGTATGACGATAGCTTTATGTGCAGGCGCAATGAAGGGCTAGCTTTACTTCAAGATGTGGGATAAATAAATGCCCAACGAATCACGATGCAACCTATCATTCCCGCGACGCATGAAAGTTGCACAACTACAGATTGCAAAGTTGCAACATACTCTCTATATATGTCAATGTTATTGAGGGCTGCGGAAATCAGCACTCCACCGAAAAGAACGAGATAATGCACAATACTTGTCCTGGTACGCACCCACTTGATAGAAAAGTATATACAACGGAAACTATGTTCACGACATGAAAAAGAACTCTTCATACCAACGGTACGCTGCTTTGCTAATCGTTATATTGCTATCGTGATGAACGTCTCTGCAAAGTGTCTAATGGTACCAAAAGCCGACTACAGCGCTTCCTATTTCCATACTCTGCTGTCATTCGTGGTCAAGAGCTGCGACCACGGAATGCAGGCTAATGTATTATGATATAACACGCGAGGTTGTAGCTGAGCTGCAGAGAGAAGATCCTTGGCAAAGTTCACCTCAGTTGCTCGCACAACAACCATCGACGTGGCTCTGTGCTACTAGATCTCTTCTCTGTATGGTTCAATCAGTGTACAGTGATCGTTCATCAAGTACCTCAACCACTCTCTCCTTGCCACATACTTCTTGGTGAGGTTCGTCCTAGCTTCAGGCGATAGTTTGACTGCTTGACCTACTATTCCACTCTATCCACCTCAACCTTTTAAAATTTATCCTCATATGCATTGTGTATAATATGATCTTGTTATGCACGGCTAATATCTCGTATGTGTCGCGTATGGAGGAAGTCGTGAGCGCTGCCAGTAAAGGAAGTGCGCTCAAGTCCCCAGCTGAGACGAGGAAGTGACTCTGAGCGCAATTCGACTATGTTATTGTTCGATGAGGGCCTTGTTCTGTTTCTTCAACCCCATCTGTACTCATTTCGTCCTGCTACGGCAGACATTCGGTATTTATAAAAATTTAATAAGCTAAGTTTTCAGTCATTCTCCTTATCTTGAATGGCTACCACGGCTGACGGTGACGTTCAGCTCGGCTTCGGCATCGAACTAGAATTCGTTCTGCAAGTGAAGCAGAAACGGCTGAGTGATCTAGGGACATATGGCTACGAGGACACTCATAAAACAGAGCTTGCGGTCGTGCGCAACCGACAAGCTGTTTCGAAGTATCTTCAGGCACAGCTCGACGCCGTTGAACTACCTTGCGAGATCCGAACCAACTATGGCGGCGACAAGGACTACTCGATGTGGGGTATCGAGCAGGACTCTTCGCTCAAAGAAGGGCCTGGTTGCTGTTGCGAATTTCATTCCATCATAGGCATTACTTTCGTTAACTCGCTCATCAGATGGTATCGAGATCGTATCGCCCGTACTATTCGAGGGTTGGCAAGAGAGCCTAACGAAGCTCTTCGGCATCATCGATCACGCGTTTGCGATCATACCACACAGCTCGGCGGGAACTCATATTCACGTTGCGCCCGTTGGTAGAGCTTGGACGATTGAGGAGATCCAGCAGCTCAGCAAGGGCATCATTGCCTGGTCAGCTCCTCTACGTAAGCTCATGCAAAGGCAGCGAGACAAGTACGCAGCCTGGAATCAATGGAACGCAGAGCTCGACGCTCTTTCCCTCAATGACATAGTCGAAGTGGTCTCCCCAGATAGGTACCGTGCCTGGAACTTCAGGCCACTTCTGGATGCACGCGGAACCATCGAATTTCGTCGGCCCTACCAGACTCTGAGTCGCGATGGGGCCCAACACTGGGTAGCATTCACGCTCGGCTTGTTTGCAGCTTTCCTACAGAATGGCAACCTTCAATTGCCGTTAGACGATGCCAAAGACGTGCGGAAGGCCATTGGAAAAGAGGCTAATAAGCTCGGTCTTGGGCGGCTCCTGAACCACAGGTTCTTTGAATAAGCAGCATCTATGTTCGGCTGTGTGCCAGCATTTCGAGGTGTGTAGTGTTCAGGCTGTGTGCCAACCTTTCGAGGTGTGTGTCATTCAGGCTGTGTGCCAGCCTTTCGAGGTGTGAGATCCCCCTTGTCGCGGGGAGGGTGACGAAGTCGGACTCTTGCTCCTCCGCGTGGGGTCACCTGTCAACATGTCCTTTGGATATGGCTAAGCAAGAGACGCAACACTAGCCTATTTTATTGTAATGGTAAGCCCCACCCCTATCTTAAGGGGCGAACATAACTGACGGGAAGTTTTTCTTCTTCACAAACAAGCACCCTCTACAAACCTAAGCGGGTCCTTGATGCTAGATATGCGTTTCTATTTTTGTAAGCAGACAAGCAAACAAAAAACCTTTGAAACATCCTTCAACGTCATGCTTTTCAAAGTTCTTAGAGCACGAAGCGCAGTATCGAGAACATGAATAGCAACCTGTTAGAAGTCACGTGACGATGATGATGAGTCCGTGGACATCAGTCGGCCTCTCAATCGAAGCCCCGTGTGCCCGGACAGAATCATAGTCCGCAAGTCCAACTGGGGACTCTCCCTCACCAGCCACACTGCGTCAACATTCGAACGCGGCCCGACTTGGACACCCACCCCCAAGAGCAGTCTAACGCGGCCCAAACAAGTCACCCAACCATGTCTCCAAGCACCGCACCACGACTCCGTTAGCAAAACGTCTAACCCTCAAGAACACAAAAAACAAGACCGAAGTGATTATACTCGCCCCCGCGGCGATCGTGGCACGAGGTGTGATGCTCGTTTGGCCGCGAACCAATCACGCCAGGCTAGTAGACGAGCAACGCATCATGATCGGCAGACCCTGACGAGATAACAATGGGAAAATATGGCGCGGTTTCAGATGACTTCACCAGTATCTGCATTTGTGCGCGAGGATTGCATTAACACACAAATCGACATCCGCGTTTGCCTAAAGTGCGGAGATTTAGCCAGATTAGCAACGGGTCGTGTGATGGGAATGTGTGGATGGGCAGGGAAAAAAAAAGTCTTGTCATGATGTGGTGATCAGGATGAGACTGAGGGTCCTTTATTACACGCAATGATGAGTGTAGGCTTTTTTCTTCTTGTGGGAATCGAATTAATTGTGGGTTCATGTTGAACAGGGGATCGTTATATTTTCTCCCCACCCTTGTGTTGCAGCCCAGCATGACCAGATGTGTGTGGGAATTACAAAGAGAGAGAGTTTGGGTCGAAGCGACGTCTAATCTGTGGGGAAGCTTTGCTTTGTGATTTCACTAATGGAGCTGCTCGCATGAAGACATGACGGAGGTCAAGCATCCCCTTACACGCGATTACGTCGGCGTGCGGTGCGAAACACGCCATGTTTGTCTCCACGGCCAGACTTGGTTTACATGGCACCTGGCAATAATTAACAAAGCTGCAACGAATGCTTGGAAGATTGCGACAAAGGACCGAGGCCCTATTTTTTTTCCTTCTCTTTCTCTTGGTGTTTGACTCCGCGCAGTTCCGCAATGTCGTTGCTACGTCGTCAACTCCCGGATAAGCGGCTTCCAATTTTTTCTCATCTGGCTCAGTTGGGTGATTACAGCACAAGCATACGAAGGGGGAGACGTTGGTATCGATAACGATTCCCATTTGATGCTTTCAGCCCTACCATGACGCCATGCCACCGAAGCTAACTAACCCACGCCCACCCAGCAGCGACCAGACTTCGGCGCCGCTTCGGGTCGGCCAGCTCGGCGGTTGCTTCTCACCAAATGGAACACTGGCCGAGCAGCCTTTGTACGTCGCGTATCCACGTATCGCCCAGTCCGAGCCTCGGTCTCGCATTCAGCGTCCACTATTCCCCACACGCCAGAAATAAATTGCTTTGAAATACAATTATTTTTCCTTCTTTCCATTGTTTGACAAAGGCTCTAGACCACACACGAATCTGAGATGCTTCCATGCAATCCCGCGGGCTGTGCACAATAGTAACAAATGGCTTTTTCTGGTACTTCCCCGCTAGCGTCGACGGGCGGCCAGCGGCTCAGCGGCACAGAGCCTGGACCCCAATCTTCTGCACCTCGCGAGCACCCCCCCCAGCAGCGACACAACGTGGTGGTTCCCATCACATCTCGATCAGATCGATTAGAGTGCTGACAGGCACTAGCGCTGCGTCTGTTCTGTTTTGTCCAGCTGTGTAGGGATGAGTGCGTGTGGTTTTTGTGTAAGGCGCGCAGTTGCAGCAGGTCTAGATTGCCACAGTCTACGCGGTTTTGAGGCTGCTTGTCAGCTTGGGTGGTAACAGTGTACATGTTGCGAGTACGCGTACTGCAGGGCGATGCGACGGAGCGCTTGTGCTTTGAGACCGGAGTATCCGACCGAGGTGTTGGGCACACGTAGTCATGGCTCCAGATGGTGTTGCAAGTTTGATCCTTTGCGCAGCGGTGACTTCGTGTTGCCGCAGAGTGAACAGCGATATCACTGCAGCTGGGACGAGTCTGAGACTGTCGAGCATCACTACCCATCATGGAACATCCATATAGACACGAAAATATATTTCCGCATTGCGTTAGGATTGCTATATTACATAGTAAATCTATAGATACGGCATCGACACGACCCAATAAAAATGAACTTCATACTGTTACACTGTCGAGAATATCTTAGCAGCACTGTCTATCATCGTTGCACACCATACTGTTTTGGAAATGACGGAGACATGGACAAGATTGGTGAAAAGTGGAAAATATTGTACAATTGTGAAATGCTCCTTGGAGCCAAATTACTCTGGAATATGAAAAGTTGTCGAAATTGTGATCCCAAGAAAACCCAGGCTTTAAGCCAGTAGAACACCTCTATGAACCAGTTTTCGCCTTTTAAGCTCATAAAATCATCGTATCAAAAAACCCATCTCTTTCATCAAATCATACACTTGCGCCCGCTCTTTGATCGCTAGTTTCAATGATAACCGCACGAAGCAAGTCAGAAAAAAGACCAAAGGAAAAATAGACGACATCTAAGAGATCCCAAAATATTCAACGCTAGACCGATCGTTCTCCGACCAGCGGAGAATTGCTTTCAATGCAATAATGGCCGGACCCGATCGGTAATACGGAGTCGCAGATTTGTACGAGCAAAACTGCAAGGGGGTGCGGAATTAAGCAACAGAATGGACGAAACCGCTGCAGAGTAATCCAGATACCCTCGCTCTTGCATAATCGAAAGAAGACAGAATCTAACAATAAACAAGTCTGCGGTTCGAGACTCCGGCGCAGAGATTTCGTGCGACGCACTCGCCCGACAAGGAGGGTCAGAGGCGTCTTGTCGAATGCTCGCGGCCGTTCTGGAATGTGCGGGTCATCGACTGCAGGTGGGTGGACCTCCGCGGCAATCGGCCGCATCCGCCCCTGTCATTCAAGTGCGCTCAGTCATGGTTTCCTCCACGTCTGCGATGCTTTCCGGGGAAGTCGACCTCAGGATGCACAACGCGCTGCGACAGTGTTAGCATGGCTGTGCCTGGTGCTTGCGTGTTTGGTGATGTATTCTTACCATGTGGCGTGTCAGTGCATCGTTACGTGAGAAGGTCTTTTCCTCAACGCACAGTGCACAGCGAACTTTTTGCTTGCGCACGTTGTGAATCGTGTCTTCGTGTCGGGTGAGATCGTACGGACGTGAGAAGATGGTGCTGCACGGCTTGCCCGTGGTGGGGTTGATGCGCTCGCACTTGTGAGGCCCCGCCTGCGAATTCCGCTCCAAAATAGCCGCTGATGTCATAGCGGCACTAAGGTTTGCGTTTCGATGGCCCTCACGCTTATGCTTTTGGAGCTTCTGGGGAGTCTCGAAACGCTGCGAACAGCCATGGTATGTACATGAGTAAGTTCCACTGTCGGCGCTGGATGAGGTTGGCTTGCGCAGGAAGAGGTCGCTATTTTGGCTACCGTTCGGAGGCTCGGCTTCACTTGCACTTGACTCCATTGATGTCAAGTGTGCCGGGAACTCCGGAGTCTGGTCGACAGCAGATGGCATATTGCTAGGCGCGGTGCGGTATTGTGATGGTGAAGCCATGGGAAGGTTGTGGATGTTGCCTTGAATCGATGGAGGAACAAAGTTGTAGCCCGATGACTGTGTCAGCGAGGGAACGGCGGCCGTCGAGAAGTTGGAGGTGAATTGAGGTGTTGTCCAACTGTCGCGACGGTATGATTGTGCCGATGTTGTGTCAAAGCTGGCATGGGTGGCGTTCCTATATTGGTCGCCACCGTTGTATCGACCGTCGTACTCACTAGCGCCACTGTCTGGAAACAGCGGCATTTTGGAGTCTTCGTCAGCCTCTCGATAGTCCAAAAGAGCATCCTTGGGCGAGATCGTCTTTGGAGCCTCTTCGGTAGTTCGCAGCTGTGACTTCATTGCGTAAGCGGCATCAGCCTGGCGGTTCTGTTCACGTGCCGCAGCAGCAGTGCCAACCATTGGTGAGTTGAAGCTGCTGTTAGGCTGACGATATGGTGATCCTCTTCGGAACGGAGAGTCACCCCGTGACACTGAACTGCTTGGTGATTGCGAACGCGCGTACTGTGCTGCCTGCAGCGCACGCTGGACATTCTCGTTAGCGTTGCTGCGATATGGCGACAGCAGCGACGATTGTGCCGGCTTTGACTGTGATATTGACTGTGCAGCAACAGCGCTGGGGTCGTAGAAGTTGTCGGCAGCAATGTCCGTGTATGTCCTTTCGAACTTTGGCACGATGGGCTGTCTGATGTCTGGATCCTCATCGTAAGTACAGAACTGGTTAAAGAGCCAGGAGTCGACCTTGCGGAGAGTCTCACCATGTGCGGGGATTTTGAAGTCCATGTCGTCGCCCTGCGCCGTGTGCGGCGTGGCAGGCGAATCATGCCCATAACTCGACACGGATTGTCTCGCAGAGTGTGCAAAGTCTGGTACATCATCGCCCTGCTCCATCAGTGCCTGCTTCATCGACATGTGTGCCGACATGGTTTGGTCCATGTTGGCGGAAGTGGGTGTGTAGTTGTTGAAGTTGTTGGTGCTCATGAACGAGTCTTGGGTCGGCGTTTGTGTTGGTGTGGGAAGATGGTTCGAGAAGGGCCTTGAATGTCTGTCAGCGATGCCTGATGAGTCAACCGTGACAGCTGAAAGCGATGGCAAAAACTCGGGGTGGGCGACATACTGGTAACCTTGCGAAGGCCCTACCGCCTGGTACTGGGAAGCACTGGACCCTACTGACGAGGAAGAGGACGCGCGCTGGTGTCCCCTGCTTTGGTGCTGTGCTGGTGTCTGCAACGACTGCTGCACATTCCCGTAGGAATTCCAGGACTCGAGTCCGCTGTTGGCAGTGCTGGCCGACAGCATAGGCGCCTGGGAGAAGCCGCTCTGCTGGAGTTGGGGTGTAGGTGTCGACTGCTGAATTCGAATAGACGGATTCGCAAAGTCGTAGGCGCTCGTCATGAACGTGTTCGGCGCACTGCTGGCTGCCGTGCCAAAGGACTGCTGTTGGGAGTCGAGGTAGTCGTGGAGCAGCTTTTGGTCAAAGAACTGTTGAGCGGCGAACTGCTGGGGTAGTTGTTGGTAGGAAAGATGTTGCGAGGATGGCGGCGACGGTATGGTTGGTGTCTGATGTTGTTGCGGAAGGTGCTGACGTCTTGTGGATAACGCTAACATTATGTCGGGAGGGAAAATGTAAGGGACACAGACGGGTGGCAAGTTGCTTTATACTAGCGAGTGACTTGGCCGATGACTCGGGTGGGCTCGCCGATTTGAGAAGACGACTCGATGAGGTGATCTATGGGCCGTCGGTGGTGGAATACGCTGGAAGGCCCAACTGGTATGGTCCGGCTATGCTCGGAAAATCGGATTTAGGTCTGTTGTCATGCGTGCCGCACAGTGATTGTAAATTGCTGAGCGATAGTGTAGACTGCTTAGGATGGACTGCGCGGATTTGGCTTCTTTCATATCACTGCCTATGACGCAAGGCTTTGCAGGGGGGGCAGACCCCCGGTCGCTCCTGGCGTTTGTTAGCGGACCTTTCCAGAAGGAAGGCGCAGATCGCCAATCCACACCTGCATACGGCGCCGACCCCCGTCTATCGCCGGAGGGCTGTGCAGCCCCGGCAGTCGACTTTTCTCCATACAGAATTTTCAGCGTCCGTTCGGCTACCATCCGAGATACTACCCGTCGCAGCGATTAGTTGCGCCGAAAATAACGAGCAATTGCCTGTCAGCACTGTGGTGATCATTGCTGGCATCCACCACGTGAAACGTTGCCCACGAAAACCAACGCCGATGCCCATTGTCCTCTGCCCGCGGAGTTGGGTGTGCACTCAGCAAACATGCGCCCAAGCTGCTCGGTGGTCGCGATGCGACCAGATGGCCGTTTGACATAGCGTGAGCTGCGGGACCAGTGCTGCTGTGCGGACGAATACCGCAGCCTCGTCTACACACAGCAGCGTGTCGAGTAGAGTAGAGAGGCCCAAATGGGCTCGCAAAGTGCTCCAGCCACAGCTCTCGCCCCCGTGTAGGAGTTGGTCACATGCTCCAGCGCGTGACTCAGATGGCTTCTTTCATGTCCGTGTATTGGATGCCCTGTGGCTTTCAGCTCTTTGTCGACTAGGACGCGCAAGACTGCACGCGGCCACAGGTCTCTCCTGCAGGATACAGCCGTTGATAGTACGCATACCCCAGACTATGGGTAGCTGAATCCGGTGGCCAGACTGTAGTCGAGCACCATGCTGCTGGCACTTGAACATGCACTTCCCTTGCCGAGATGGGAACGGTGAAACGGAAGATCCATCCACGAACCAATAGACTGGGTAGCGCACAAACAGGCGCAAAACGGCCAAAACTTCAGCTCGCAAAGTCAATCTATCATGCCATGCAGCATCGGGATTCGTGCTCCTCGTTGGGCACTGGCAGCATCTTCCTCCTCAACGGCGCTGTCCAGCCGACCTTGCGCAAAAAAAAAACTCTGCGTCTGAGATGTATGCCACGCAGATTGTGCTGCAAGGAGCATCGGTAACGTGCTGCAAGCAGTTATGCGGCAGCAAGGCTTGCATGACAGGCCAACAAGAACGTGGCATCGTCGCATCGAAGTTCCAAATCGGTAATCCAGGGTCCAATGCAATTTTCTGTGTGGCAGTGCAGCCCTATGGAACGGATGTAACCCCCGCGCGGCTTCACCGAGACGGTCTAGACATATGTCGACCCCGTTCATTCGTCGAGCCACACTGCTGCATGGAATGCACTAGCCACATGTCCAAGCCACAGTTTGCTGCCCACCCCGCAGAACAACTGGAACAACTGGAGCAAATCATCGTGCTCTCGCTTGCACACCACAAGTCGTCGAGCTTCCTTTGGTTTCTCTGGTTGATTGTGCTTTGCTGGGATCAATCGTCCACGAGCGCTGATTGCTCGCTTATGACTGCTTATGACATCATCGCCCAATCCCCCCTCTCCCATCTCCTCTCACCCCCTCCCAGCCATACAATCTCTGCAACACGATTTGCTTCACCGTTCTATTTTTGCACAACGGACCTTTCGGCCGCATATCCTTTCCTCTGCTCTGCACTCCAATATCCTGCTGCATATTGAAGCTGCGCATCCCTTCTCCAACTGAGCGCACTGCAGTCATGGGTCGCCAACTTTTTGCGGAATAGTGCCCGCCCTGTGAGTGGGCCCCCGGCGGGCGCTATCAAGTTAGCCTACCTGCTACCCAATCCGCAACTGTGGGATTATTAGACCCTGCGTCGGCTTTTGGTTCTGACCATTGTTCTGCCGCTTCATATCCCTCGGAAGGACACTTTTCGCCGATCATGACGCCTGAGGCATGAAGGCCATTCTCGTCAAAAATCCTGAATCTCTCTCCCAACCTGCGCCTCAGCGATAGTTTGACCAAGGTTAGCAACAGAGACTTTGTTGTTTGTCCTGCCCTCTTCATGGCTCAGCGATGAGGCACCGCCCGAACTAATTGCAAGGGTGGTAGGGATTTTTCAAGTATCGCAAATGCAGGGCAGCAATAAGCCGAGTTCACCCACCCCACCCTCGTCTCCAAGGTCCCCAAGGCCTGCAAACGCAACGTCAACCAGCATTCCAGGATGCGGTTCCCCGAGCGTCTTACCCTATTCGCTCACCATGATGTTTGAAAACCTGCTTTTGCCAAGCCTCATACCTGCCAAATTACTCGCGATTACAACACTGCTCCCCAGTTGGACATGCTTCCTGCTTGCAAACCACTGACAAATTATGCGTGGGTGACCAAAATCTCTCCAAGAAAACCACGAGCATCCTCCGTGTCTCCACACTACCAACGGCCGAACAACGTCGAGAACGGTCAATTTCAAATTCCGACTTCAACAACACCGCTGACTGCGCACCTCTCATCAGTGCAACCTTCACCACCAAAAGTCAGCGCATGTGTTACCAAATACGGGTTTGGCGGCACCACCTCGGCCGTAGGCAACGATGACATATGTGCTTGCCGAAGCCTTCCTGCCGATTCGTGCGAGTTTCCCCGCGCGGCATTACTCCGTCCGCGCTTGCGCAACGTTTTCTCATGCTTGTCATGGCGCTGATTCCGAGACGATGCTGAGTTTTGTTGAACTGCACGCTTCGATCCGAAGTCCACCCATCTGGTGCATCGACGGCAATTGCCAAAACCTTCCAATCTGGGCAGTATTCCCTTGTCGGCAGTTTACATTCTCAACCTTGGGCACAAGGCTGGCCACAAGCTGAACGCTATGGTAAATTTAGCGCACACCAGCAGTTCAGCTCGCGGGAGCAAGCTTTGGCGTCTCGCGACAAAGTGCTCTGTAGGAGCCAAATCTCAGATCTCACCGTCTCGGTAATCTAGGATCGTACTCTGTGCCACCGGGGTAGTGGCCAGCTCTGGCTGCCACGTGTGTCTCATTGAACACGGGCTGGTCCTAGACACCGCTGACTGAACCCCTTTTTGTGGGCTGATGCGAATTGGGAGCTAGAATTAGGGTTTCGATATTTCGTCTATTGATGTGCGTGTGAGCTGATGTGCAAATTTAGGTTTGTTGTCTGGCGTTAATGAGGCATCAGACCATTTGCTTTTCAATGCATGCACCAATTACTGCATTCAGACTGCCTATTCGTCGCCTTTACGCTTTTCTTCGTAACATGAAGCGTTCAGCGACGAGCCACCTCGTACGGCTGCATTAGGCCACGTCTGCGTGCAGCTGATACTGAGCTAACTTTTTATACCACACCAACGACCATCTGCTATTTGCGCCTTTCTATAGTATCACTAGTTCAGGCGTCAGAATCGTTCTAGGGCATGTCAAACTGTATATGCAGCCTCAATCGCACTTGAAGCCCTATCAACGTTAATCATCAGATCATTTGAAATCTGCACCATGGGTAGTTCCAACATGTATGTCTTCGTAAGGTCATTGTCAGCCTCACACGGGTGGCAAAAGGACGTACAAAGCATCAGCTGAACGCAAATCCCATGACCTGAAGTATCGTGTATGCAGCAAAGGCCACGCAATCTTTCCCCTTTTTCCGTATTCCTAGATGCTATTTTCAAAATCGCCCCCGGAATCTTATCCGTGGTAAGTGTTTGGTCATGTTGGAAATATTGGGAGCTGTGTTGACTGAGCATTCGGCAATCTTCTTACGTGCAGTATGGTCATCGCTCAACTGATTGAATAAATAATTTTGCTCCTAGTGATGGTATTGCAAATTGTAATGGTAGAGAATATTTGAGTGCTGATTCACTCCTAGCCTTTCCACTCACAAATGGCTTTTTGTCTATCGCCCTGCGCAAAATATTCTCTCACATAGAAGAGCACCCTACCAGGCTTCCACTCGCGGAATTAACAGACCATACATGCTTGAACATTAGTCTATTATACTCGCTGAACTGGAAGTATTGCGATGGCTATAGAAAGGCTTATCCAATAAGCACACTTATTCAGAGCAGTCGTTTTCCAATAGATTATGCCATTGCATCTACCTATCTCAAGAAATACTCATGCATCATCCTAGTATTTCATTCACACCTTTTCAAAGCCTCTTCAATGCAGGGTACACAGCAGTTTTTGCGAGATGATTCACCGAAGTACAGCGCAGGACGATCTCAGCCAATTATTGCATTTGCTCAAAATATGTGAAAATATGCTCCAATTCATGGACAGCAACGTACTAGCTATGATTGTTGATTGCGTCAGAGAAACAACCACCTGCTCACTTTTAATCATCGCCCACCTTTGCTCATGTTTTCACTGCCGCTTCGATGTATTATTCCTCGAGTCCATGCACAAGATCTCAACCCAGTACTTCACAGTGGAGATTGCTAATGTTATCGAGAACCGGTCACACACATCCACATCAAGTTATTCAGCTGTGAATTTTTCGTCATTCTCAAATGGGTGTACAGGCCCCATCAACGTATCTAGCACAAGAAGTGGAAGACATCGAGCCCGGCACGCGCAAAGCTTGGCGTTGCATAACGACTATAGTTACACCCGGTAGTCCGAGCCGCATCTCTGCGTGTCGAAAGACGAGTTCCCCGTAAGACATGTTGGGTGGAAATGCCGTCTCAATATCAGAGTCAACTTATCACATATGTATTTGAGCTGAAGCGTTTGAGGGCCTGAAGAGCTTCGAAGGCTTCGCCGTTATCGAACAAGAATTCACTCATATCCTGATTCACTGGTGTCTCACCAGTCTGCAAGGCCTGTTGTAAGAATAAGGTTGCGACCGTAGTGGTGTCTTGCAGGTTGAGAAATAGATCCCACCAATAGAAACCCAGTTGTTCTTAGACATCGCGGCATTACTTTGGACCTCACTCTTCAACCAGATATTACTATTGCACGACAGAGAGATATTTTGCCTCAGGCGAAAACAGAATTATGTGACTGGTGGACGGCGAATTCACCTGACGAGGTGGAGAGCGCCTCTAGACCAGACAAGTACCAAAAATAGTCAATATCTGTTTCACTCTACACAAACCGTCTTGACTCTTGGTGGGCAAGAATTCATCGTATCGCCCAGCCATGGTTTCTTGGGAATGCATTACTGATGCCGTGGCAGCGCTGTCTGGAGGAAGAGGAGGAGGCGCAAGTGGAGCGAGCGATTGAACGTGCACGACAAGGATCCAAAACGGCCTTGTTGACAAGTTGCGGACACTTAATTGACCTAGTACTGAGACTGGAACACAAAGACTGCTGTAAGTTTCCAAAGACTCGAATTTCCTTGTGCGATGGGGTCGGAGAACATTTTCCCGCTGTATATCGTCGTGACAATTTTGACATCTCCTCTGCCCCTTTACGATGAAGCACTTTGAACATGATACCGGGTGACGGGATGTAAAGTCGGAATAACTCTATTTGTGCCGCGTGGGATATACTGAGCTTTCAATGGGGCTTGCTCCACTTGTTGTTGAATCGGGATAGGTTGACAGATTCGAGTCTGACAGACATTCGTCCAAAGTACTGGTTCAATACAGCTGTACGTCACGATGGATATATCTCCCTTTTCCACCACCTATATGCTGAAAAGTTTCTTCTTACTGCTCCTGCGTGTCGTTCTACAGAGACTGCAGAAATACTCGAGACTATTCATTCAAAGCATCGAGCTGAGCATTGTCAAACAATGCCAGGACTTGGCCGTCATGTTGAGCGCCCACCTTCCTATTGTGTACAAAGGGCCCCCAACCGCACTGTTACATGGAGTCTCTCGTCTACCCTTGTCGAGCTTTGTTCAAGTGGAAAAATTTATCTCACGAAATGTGTATAATTTATCCATCAGAATAAGATGCAGTTTACCAAAGGCGGGTGGTGATGGAGCACAGACGGTAGAGTGACTTCACGCTCAAATCGTCCGTGAACGTAACTTGGCGGTGCTGGGTTTGTACAATGCTGATTTGAGTGGTTGAAGAAAGCTTCCGAAGTTTTGTTCCTCTAATTAATCTATCATAAGAGGAAGTCCAACGTCTCGCTACATTTGTGGAATAAATATTATATTCCACCGTGTATGTTTAGACATTGCCTGATTCCCTCTTTTGTGTCAATTCCCCTTTCAGAACTAGTCTCTATCCCTATTGCCGCTCATCTGCAAGTACTGCTCCACCCAGACCAGTACCTTCCGTGGATATTCCACCTTTCGTCCGGGAACTCGGCGAGGCCAGTCATGCTTCTTTGTACGATCCCAATATGAACGACACTTTGTCTTATAACTTTCGTGATTTGCTTACGGGAATGCTTTGTTTATGCAATCTACAAGTGTCCGCGTATCAAGCAAGCCATTTCGGCAATCAGTAACCATTGAGGTCCGTTATATCCCACATAGTGTATGGACCATCGCAAATGACTTTGACGGGAATGCCCTTCTGGCGTAGATGGTCAATGGCTGGTTTTAGCTCCGGGCATAGGAAGGCGGGCTGGAGTAATTGAGATTCTTGTGTGAAGAATGGCTGGTAGTGAAGTTCTAACATGAAGCCGTCCCTGATCTTGCCTGCGAGGATCGGCGAGAAGAAGAAATTGAAGGGAACCGAGGGGGAGCAGCTTCGTATCCCCAAGTGCATCTTTAGCTTGGGCAGCGCATAGTTTTTCTGTATGACTCTGACTCCGAACAAGTCGCGAGTGAAGAAGTCGAGAAGCTGCTCTGGCGACCCAATTTCGAACTCGAGAGAGTGACGGTATAGCCAGTCTATTGCCTCAGCTGCAATATCGCGCCCTACGATATCCTTCTGTGCAATAAATGGTATGCCGATTGGCAAGTTCCTACAAGAGCATGATTGCCCCAAGCAGGCGTTATGGCGGTGGCAGGGTTGTAGGAGCGGTGGCAGTCGAAGGGCTCGGACTGTATGCTTATCCCAGACGAAAGAGTAGATGATATCGCGCAGTTCTCTTGGGAATTTAGTGCGGATACATCCAATGAGGTCGCGCACCTCGGTTTCCATAGGCCACGCTGATGTGAAAAGACCAAACTCGTGTGGGCCGCGTTGAGGCGATTACGGGGTGTCAAAGTAGAGGGACACCGTGAGACGGGGGGCCAAATGGGAAGCTGGGGTCTGAGTCGCTGCACTGTTCGGGTGGTTGGTGAGGAAGAGAATCGACTCTACTTTTGACCTAGACGGACTGGCAATGAGAATGCCAAGAAATGATTCCGTTTGCTTTCGACTTCACTTCACAATCTCGACGGAGATTCGTCGCGTGAAACAGCCTCAATGTCATACTCAACAGTCTACAGCAACTGGGGAAAGAGGTACGGGAAAAGAGAGCAATAACACTTTACATCTGGGCGCATTGGGGAGCAAGTACCATCAAATAGACAGTAAAGCTCTGTGTAGCGATACGCAAGATACTAGGTTTATAGGAGGTATCCCAAGTCTGGCCCATGATGCAAACGATTCACTGATAAGCATTGGTGTTCTCAACGAGGAGAGTTGGCGGTCCGCCAGGCCTGCAGATGTAGCAGTGTGCGTTTGAGTTGCTAAGCACGACTGACAGGTATGCCTGGCCTCGGTTCATCGAGCATAAACACGTATGCAATCTGCAAGCCATAATCAATATTCATGTTTTTCTTGGTTTAGCGTACACCAGTTTGACAAAGATGCCGCTGCATATCTGATATGCTCAAATTACCGTGGATTAGTGATAGCTTCCAAGAACGCGCTGGGTAAGCATATGAGTCGAAGTGAGAGGAACCAAATATGTCCCGAATGCTACGTGCTGTCAGTCTCAGCAATGCGTGATGGAGGCCTGTGAACGAGGTCATAGATTAGGTAATGTAGCGGGTGCTTATCGTGCCGTCTGTCGAACGAGAGACTGAGACGAGGCGATCGGCAAGGAAGGTCAAGTGGCCTGTTCCCGGGACTTGTGTGGGACTGGCACAGCTCTAGTGGACGCAAGAACTTGGAGCCGGTACCTTTGCAATGAAAATGAGACGAGGGCACTGCGGGGCTATCACAGAACGCCACGGGGGGTTCCATAGTTCCGTAGGCATGACTAGGCACGAGACTTTGGAAAGATTGTGTTATCTGCACAAGGACAAAGCCTCCTCGTGTTGTGAGGAGAATCGTCTGGGCAGAGAGGATCGGCAGCTGCCGAGACAACGTTGTTCAGTTACGCATTCGCCATGCCCACAAGCCCGTCGTAGATTTAAATCGCGGGAGCTGTTTCTCAGCTATGCACATGAGCTGTGACCACTGGTTCATCGGGTGAGCCGGGTATCGCGATCGTTTCACTCTCGCCTTGTCGGTGTAATGATGACCGTGGGATGTGGACTTTGCAGTGGGACCGTAACTCATACGATATCGATACAGCTGTTCGACATGACCCCCGCATGTACCAGAAGGTCGACCATAGCAACATCGTGATTTTCGGTTGTATTGCCCCGAATGTCGTT